>JAWLRI010000980.1:197505-207748 GCA_034781795.1 Crypturellus tataupa
CTCTTAAACCTCGAGACCTACACATTGTGCACGCACTCGCACCCCCGGCACCGGGCCCCCCAGCAGCTCCGCCGCCGGCCCCTTCCCTCCTCCGCGGAACAAATATGTTCCGTAGCCCTATTAAAAGGGGTCTTCATCTCTGCTGTCAAGGCGAGTCTGCTGGGGTTTTTTAGTTTAATTACACTATCCAATTAAAACTCCTTGGCGCATTTTGATGCGCTTCTCCTTGGGCTTGAGTGGAGCTGACATTTACAAGGCTCGGCTCGCGCAGACACCGCGTGATTGATGAGGTGCCGGCGCGGCGCGGGGGCGAGCGCCGGGCGGAAACGCTCCTTAGTGCCTCCTGATTTATTTATCATCTCCCTCCAAAACAAGGTTGCTGCTGAAGAGCTTTTGGGCAACCCTGGATTCCACCTCAGTTCTCACCGTTCTTGAAAAAAATCTTTATTAGTTTTCTGCCTTTGGTAATAATTCAATGAAGAAATGAAAGGCTTTGAAAAAAGATTCCAGATGTGGAAATAGTTACCGTAATTTGACATTAAACTGGTCATACACGTCACTTTCCTAATTGCACCTCTGCTTCCAGGACATCTGGAAAGGAGGCACCCGCTGGCAGCTCTTTTAAGGCACCTTGGGCTGAACGTAGAGGTGGGCGAGTGCCGCTGGCACCGGGGGAAGGTTGGAGGAGGCAGGTTTGTGCCCTCGCGAGTTTTCTTGCTCAGCAGAGGCTGAGGACGGTGCCTGTTTCGAGGATGATGCAATTCGTGTGTTTTTGTGGGACCTCCGGTCCCTATTCCAGGGTCCCAATATTATTTCTGAAGCAGGAATTCTGAAGAAGGAATTCGAAATAGCAGAGTTCCCCCTCCCCAGGCTCTTAGATTAAACATAACACTGGTTGATGAAGAGTTATTACATCATTTAATT
The DNA here is from genome assembly GCA_034781795.1 of Crypturellus tataupa. NCBI lineage: Eukaryota > Metazoa > Chordata > Aves > Tinamiformes > Tinamidae > Crypturellus > Crypturellus tataupa. Next base: position 198,430 of record JAWLRI010000980.1, read on the forward strand.
CAGAAAGTTTTACGTAAATTTTATTTTATTTTCCTAATTCCTGGCCTGTCTGCTAGTCTATTTTAACACGAGAGGAGATGTCAAGATTCAGTCCCGCTGAAGTAACAACTTCTCGACAATGTCCAAGGATGCCCAGGAGTCTTTTGTTCTTGGAGAGGGTTTTCTCCAGCCATTCACTGCACTAATATCTCTTAATTGTTGACTTCTGCCTTATGGCTCTGTAATGACAAAGCAATCATCAAGGTATATTGAAAAATTAACATAAATGTGCATTTCCCTGTGTTTGTTTTCTGTTTTGCCCAATCCATGAATATTCTTTTCACTCTTCATCTAATTAGTGGATTGTTGAGCAGTGCCGGTCTAGGGTGGCACTGGCGGAAGAGAAAGAGCCCATTCATGGGGGCTGGCTGGGGGATGGGGAGGGCGGGAACCAAAAACATTTCTGCTCTTGCAGATGTGGTAGAAAAACATTAGTTTTTGTTGTGCAAAGTCAAATAATCCCGTAATTTCCCAAGCAAGAGTGTTTTTCAGACTAGGTGTCTGCTAAGGAATTTGTAACTGTGATTCAAAACTGCAGAGCTGCTTCCAGCAGTGCATGGAAGTGTGGGGACTGCGGAAAAGTCCCTGGCGCTTCCTGCCCGTCCGCGGCGGCTCTGCGGCTCCAGCCCCTGCGGCGGGAGCCAGAGCGGAGGGGTACGGCCGCGGTCCCAGCGATGCCGGCGGCTCCACGAGCCCGGGCTCCGTCCCCTGCCCCGAGCTGCCCCCACGGTCACCAGCAGCGCCCGAGTTAGCGCTGGAAATGGAGTTGTGCTCCGCTTCCGTCAGCCGCGGGCACTACATGCAGGGAAGAAGGAATAAACTGCTGGGTTACAGGGAAGGGGACACCGAGGAGGCCAGCAAGGCCCGGGATCTCGCTGCGTTCTCTTCCCAATGCTCCGTTGGTGCCGGTCCCGGAGCACCAGGTGGATGCGGCACCGCGCTGGCCCGTGCCTTGCGCTTCGGTTCCCGCTGCCCCGCTGCAGCAGGCGAGATCCCCGCGCTGGAGCCTCCCTCTCACGGTGCCCTGTGGTGTCTTCACACCATCGCAGGGACGTTCTCCCTCGCCCAGGCTCCTGCGTGGATGTGGGGGTAGTTTTGGAGAGAGGCTCTTGCAGCGAGTGGTGATTCTGGGATCAACTGGTCTCCTTGGACTCCAGCGCTCATGTCCCACGCGTGCTGCTCGGGCAGCGACTCGCTGCACAGAGCAGTTGTCATGTCCGTGCGAGCGCGGCGCCGGCGCGGGCTGCGCGGAGCTAACTAGCCGTTTGATAGATTTTTGCATTTCCTGCAGTGGGGATGTGATGGGAAAATGAACTTCATTGAATAGAGTTCAGCTGCTCCTGTAAGCCACCACTTGCCTTAAATTGAAATGACATGAGAAGCCTGTCAGCGTTTCATTGCTCCCTTCTGTCGTGCTGATGGTATGCTAAGATCACCATCTGTGGCTCGCTTCTGTCAGGCGCGCGCTGCCCAAACCGGGGGGAGATTCTCAACAGTTTTTCTTATCTTCGCAGGTCATGCAATATTTAAACTTACATATCTAAGCAATCATGACTACAAACACCTTTACTTTGAATCCGATGCTGCTACCGTTAATGAAATCGTCCTGAAGGTGAGTAGGGCTGCGGGTGCTCCCGGGAGGTGGGAACGGCAACACGGCCCCTGCGTTGGGCTCAGACCAAATATTGAAACCCAGAACACTGGATGAACCTGAAACCCCTCGTAAGAGAAGGCTAAAAAGGTAGATTTGCTAAGAATAACATGAATATTCAGGAGAAAAATACTACTGAACAGGACTTTTTCCTTAAGTTCTCAAGTTGTTTATATAGAACATTTTCTGGTTTTGTGCATAAGTTACCAGTCTATTTCCAATTCCATCGGCATTAGGAGATCAGACTTTTCAAATTAGGCTTTTTACATGATCAAGTGAGAAAGACTGAGGCTTTATTGAGCATGAAAATTCCCTATATTTTTATGCCTTAAGCTGTAATATGCAATGAAAGTGAAACACTCTACAGTGCATAAAATTGTGCAAGTTTTAAGCCACAGCATATTAACCAGCTAATGGCGGACCAAAGGGCATTTTTATCTTTTTGATTCTTGCATTAACCTTCCATTAAAATTATCTATGTGATTATCACAAAGTACTGGAGATAATAAATTTAGGGAATAGCAGGCTTGTTAAATATCATTTAAAAATGCTTTCATCACGTAAAATGTGCCAAAACACGGGGAAACTCTGAGACGAGCTGAGTGTGCAAACATCATAATGAAGGAATTATTTTTATTAAAGCTGGTAGAACCCGTCACGGCAGCATGAGCCGCCGGCTGCTTCCCGCCCGGTAAATGCGTTTCCCTGTTCTCCAGGTGAACTACATCCTGGAGTCGCGAGCAAGTACAGCCCGAGCAGAGTATTTTGCTCAGAAACAAAGAAAACTGAGCAGGAGAACAAGCTTCAGCTTCCAGAAGGAGAAGAAATCGGGCCAGCAGTAGCGTCTCGCCTGGAGGAGACCTGCCTGCCTCGCTCGGAGCAGGAGGAGCTCCCGACAGCCGGAGACAGGTGGGAGCGAGAACTGCGGCGCTCCTGATGCCAACAGGCAGGAGCAGCCAGGGAAGAAAATCCGTATTATCCAGTCTCTCACGGTTGGCAGATTATCCCTCTTTGGTGATGGGAAGTCTCCCCTGTGACAAAAATAAAGAGCCATATCAGCCAGAAAGAAGACTGTTACGCTTCAGGTTCCTTTGATTAGAAATAAGAGAATGACGTAGACGGGCATCATTTAATTACTATATTATGTACAATCACAAGAAGAGATGTGATTACATATTATTTCACAGCCTGGTTAAAATGAATTATATACATCTGTAATACACCCACGTACACGCAGGTATTGCTTGTGACATGATCAGATTTCTAAAAGCAAAATGTAGGACAAATGTATCCATTTTTACTATTAATAAACAGACGTAATCTTTCTCGAGGTCCATACGCTGCACAGTTCTTGGGGGGGCTGCAGCCCCAGATGGCTCCTCTGCTGCTGCCGCGTGCGGGGGGCGGCCGCGAGGCCCCGGCAGCCCTCGCCCGGAGCTGGTTGTGGAGCCGTGCGGCCCGGCCGGGCGGCAGCTCCCTGACCGGGGCGGGCGCCTCCGTTCTGCTCCCGGCGGGGCTCTGCGAGGCCGCGCTCGGCCCGTTCTTCCCCGCCGGGCCTCGGGGTGCAGCCCCGCGGCGCAGAGCTCGCACCGCGCTCTGCTCCGCGCGCTTCTAATTCCTTCAAGTGCCGCCTGAAGGAGGGTGCTGCCAGCCGGGCTCTTTTGTGCGAGCGGGCGGGCGGAGGTGGTGGTGGCACTTGTGCGGTCTCGTCTCCACGCGATCCGCGGCGTTTGCTGCCTGTATGTGAAGGAGGAACGCTCGGGTGCCCGTGCCGCAGAGCCGCCCGCGGCACTGCTGCCGCTCCGTGCAGTTGCTCTCGTACCGCTCAAACGAGCTTCACAGTTTTGAGTGAAGTGAGCAGCCTGGGTTTGGCTCTCGGGCCTTATTTTATTATATTTGTGCGAATTGAGGATTCCCAATACTGAAGCAGTCCTGCTTCAGTAATAAAATGATACTGTTTTTGTCTGTGCCTGCCTTGAGCTTTTGCGAGCTTTTGCCTGCCTTAAGCAGTGTTTTTGTGTCTGTGTATATATGTACTTATATGTATAAAATATGTATGTATGATCACATATAAATTCATACAACTTTATATATAAAAGCAATATATATATATATATGCATGCATGTATCTCCCCACATGCACACACATCCTCCTTTTCTAACCATTTCAAATTGTGTATTTATTATTAAGACTTTGTCAGCTATCTTGGTTTCAGGTCACTGCTGTGATCTCACTGTGCATTCCACTATACATTTTTCTAAAAAGAAGTATGTTGCCAGTTTTCACACAGCACACCTAGTCCTATTCACCCTTCTTACAGATTTCTTACAAGAGAAACAAGAAACGCTAATGTTTTCAACTTTATTTCCTTTCCTCTTTTTATGAATAAATAAGGCAAGAACTTGAACACCAGGCATCTTGAAGGTATTAACTGAGAAACAAGCAAGAAATTGAAGTTTATCTCAGGTGAATTTTCACCTAAAAATAGGTCTCTGAGAAATATATCACTTTTATGAATAGCATCCTGGTCTTGAGTTAGAATAATTTCTATTCTTCTTTAGTCTTCTTTTTTGTATAAATAATTTCTTTATATCAGACTGCACTGTCTGAAAAACAAACCCAGAAAACCCCAAACCCAGGAGAATCTAAGAACTGCTGTAATATCCATTCCACTTTTATCCTGTCTGTCCTCAGCTGTGACCGAAAGTAAATAGGTGGGGAAGATCATGAAAACATATATTGATGCATCGCTCAGAAAGACCTTTATAGCTCATGGGTTTTTTTTTTTTTTTTTTTTGAGTTGAAGAAACTAAATACATTTTTTTTTTTTTGTATTTAAAAGCTCCTAGTGGATTTCTCTTTTCCGTAGAATTGTTTTAGCCTCTATAGTCCTGCAGCACCCCTAACAGCCTGTGACAGGGTATTCCGTACCATAACAGCAGGTAATGTTGACAATTTTGTTCTGTTTTGTATTTCTAGCTAATACCTCCAAGTGATAGGTCCTGGTTTTGTTCTTTTTTATGACCTTCTTTTTTAGCCTTGATGCATTCTATGTGCCACTCAAAACTGTAGAGGTGTTAATCCTCTTGAAGCTGGAAAGTCTTAGCCTATTCTACTGCTTCTCCAGCAGAAGCTCTTCTGTAGCTTTGCTGTCTTGTCACTTGCTTTTCAGTGTTCCCTGTTTCTGCCCTTTCCTATTAAGGACTGGGGAATGAGGAATCATTTTATTCATGATGCAGAATGACCATGGGTTTCTGCACTGTTTCTCAATGCTTAAGAAATACTCTTTGTGGGGAGAGAGACAGACCCCTACTGAGGATATTTCTGTTGCTTCCATAAAACAGTGTTTTAAAACCTGTCTGGTGATACTCAGCTCAGAGCCCACCCATTTGTAGGGGAAATAATCTTATTGCTCATTCACTCAGCTTCTGAAAATGTTTTTGAAATTCTTCAGTAAGCTCTTGTCTTTACTACCCACAAATAATTCAGTGATTAGCAAGTGCTGTCCCCTTCTTCACTTGCCTCCCCTTCCAGGCTGTTCAGACTATTGAAACTAGTTCTGAATTTCTCTTTTTTCTTAGGCACTAGTATATTGTTAAATGTATTTGGACTTCTTGCCTGCTTTCTGTCATTGGTGCTGCATTTTGCCAGTGAATAGCAAGTAAATATTATTCTGTTAATGCTAACACATCTGATAATACAGATGGATGAATAGTTCTTTCTCTCTAGGATAACACTGCTTCACAGTAGTTTTCAAGAATGAGTAATATTTGGTATGAAATTGTTCTTTGACATAGTGAATAAACATTTTTTCTCCTTCAAATTGTTGTAGCACGTTTTACTTGTTAAATCACCAGATTATTGGAAACAAATGAACATACTTGTATAATACAGATACTAATCAACATAATTCTTACATAATTTTTCAAGATGGTGTCGTTGTCTCTGAAAAAATGGGAAGCAACAAACTGGACGTGGAAGTTACCGAGTCAGATGCTGAAACCAAGAGAAAAGGAGCAGAGCAGGAATCCATAAGAGAATCTGATAGTAATATTTTGGATGTATCATCTGATTCTCCAAGAGGTTTGCTAATAAACCATAAGAATCTTTCTGTCATGGTATTGGGGAAGAGATTAAAATAGCTGAGAAGAAAGGTGAAAAGCGCATGTGAAATATCATTTCCAGTTCCTCTGATTCCGTTGATACTACTCCCCATGAGTCTGTGGAAAATACTTTCCTTAGATGTTAGAAATATGTCTTTTAAATGAGGTACTATTTTCCCCTTACTAGCATCCTAGAAACCACTTTGGAACCTCCCCAAAATACAGTGAGAGAAAAGAATTTATGTTGGATGAGGTGTGATATGTATGAAGTCTTAATGTTAAAAAGTAACTGAATCTTTTGATATAGATGAATACTTGTGAACAGAAAAAGTCTATTGCAATGAGTGCAAAAATTGGGAATGAGAAATTCTCTTTGACACCAGCTGTAAAACATGCTTCTATATCTTGAACCCACAGATCAATTGATGTCTTGGTTTCATGTAAGAAAATATGAGGACTACTGTTAAAAAAATGTTTAAAATCCCTACAGAAGCAGTATTGCTATAAAATGGGATATTCTCTGTGCCATATTCAATAACAGATTTGTTGGATAAGATCTCTTGTTTTCTAGAAAATTCTACACTGTTCTCACAGACTAAGTTGAAAATTTGGAAGGCAATTTTGAGGATAGTAAACACTTTGACAAGAGGAAAAAAAAAAAAGTAGAAGAATAGGATGTGTCCTGGCTATACATTGAATAATTGCTCCAGTTCTAGCTGCTATTTTCATTTTACTGAAGAGTTCACGGGTTGCTGTTATACTGTTTTATTCATATTTGCATTAAATAAGAATGCCAGGCAGTAAAATGAGGAGTAAATAGTATGAAAGTTGCTCTTTCTAGTTTGTTTTTTCAAGTGAAAAGTTTTCTAATCTGAAAAATTGAATGTATATCAGAATTAAAAAGGAAATAGAAATATTGGGATCTTATTAAGGAACCAATCAGGGATTAACTTTGCAATTCATTCCATCTACCACATTTATATTGGAAGTTAAAGGATATAAACTGGTATGAATCTTAGATTTAAAATAATTAATAGACAAATAGCAGTAAGCTAAAATACTTTTTTTTTTTTTTAAACTAAGTATGCTTAACTTGTAAATATCTCTGATTTTTAGAGAAACATATTTCAATTCAAAGACAACTTGCTGATCTAGAGAAACTAGCTGATCTGAATGAAGGTGAGTTTACCTTGGGAGTATCCCAGAACACAGCTCTTCATGTTACAGGTATTTATATTCTTTCTTGTTTTTTATTTTCAAAATACTACCTTTTTTCTTTATTTTTTTATGATAACTAGGCATTTCATAAATAATTATTTTATCTTTTTTTTTCCATTATTTATCAAATGTTGTACTTAGTAAAATTAAGAGGAGGCCTTAGGGATTCCTCTTTTTTTTTCCCCCCCTCTTTTCGAAGATCGTATAGAAAAGCATTATAGCATTTCTGACGTAGCAGTGTATGAATGAGAAAATGTTGATTCTAACTATATGTCAACAGTTTAATCACAGTTTATTTTACTTCTCTGTCATGATAATAGGGAAGCTAATCGTTTTTGTTGTCTTTTTTGAGAATAACATACACATTTTTTCTAATCTCAGTTTAAACAAAAAAAATCCTCTGTTCTGATTGTTCTCCTTTTTGTCCACATGCACAGTGTATAGCACAGATATATAGTGGAGAACTGTACAAAATGTTTTCTTTACGACTATTACTTTTTCTCTAATATGTATGTATTTAGTGTTGATAAAATCACATAGTTTAACAGACCTTGCAACTGTAACTAGTTTTTATTCATGGATCAAGAAAAGTGTAAGAACCAGGATGCCCAGGTGCTGTGTTGTACAGTTGTTGTTCCTTAATCACCTTCTAGAGTGGCCACTGATGAGAATAAAAGTTTACTTCTATGTCTGTTTAATGTTATAAATAGCAAGTACAGCAAGAATAAAACTTAAACCGAGAGTTATATGTTCCTTGCTCAATGATGAGAGGAAATGAGAGAGATATCTGAAAATATAATACTGCTTTTATTGTATTGGGGGTTGCCCATGTTATGTGTGTTGTTTCAGTATTCATTTCGTACGATTCAAACACATGCAAGTCTTTCTGCTCAGTTATACCCAAGAGATTATTTGGCATCCAGCAATATAAGACACAGCAGCAAATGCTTTCCTGCCCTCATCTATGATTCCTGTGACCAGCTGTACAACATATGTCCCCCAGTGGCTACATTTTATTTATGATAATAATTAATATGCATCAGATACCTTTGAAGCAAAAAAAATTTTGCATTTTTTTTTTATGGCTTAGGTAGGATACCCAAAAGGGAAAATTATTTTTTAACAGACAATCTTCACACATGCACGTACCCCCAAATTAAAAAGAGCCTAGGTGTCCGTTTTATCTAAAAGCTTGTTTGGTGATTGAGGAGAAAGAAAAACAGACTTTTTCTAACATCTTTATGTTTGTTGTTTTTTGAAACATTGTGATTATCTATATTTTTCTATAAAGTTCTGTTCTACAGTACTCTTCAAAAGTTGTATTTATATCACATGATTTTAAAAAAACAATCCTAAGGGTTTTAGAAGTTCTTGATTTTTAAAGAAATAGCCTTTGTGTATTTTGTGGAGTGGAAAGGACAGATAATCCCATTTATTTCAACCTTGTGGACATCTGCAATAAAATATGGCCCGGGGAATTCATCTTATTTTTTCTTTATTTTGGATGCTGTCCTGTGCAGTGTGCATTAGTTGATCCTGCTTGAACAGGGAGTAGGGAGGTTGGTGCCTCTCTACCTCAACTGTTCTGTGATTCTCAAATATGCATTTAACTCTAGTTGATGACAAACACACATAACAGTATATATTTTTCCTACCATGCCTCCTTACTTCGTCTTTTGTGTTTCATATATTCATATTTTCTGTTTGTTTGTTTTTTCAGCTGAAAAGAAGCCCTGTCCATTATGTCCTGAGGAGAAATTCAAAGCTTGTTATAATCATAAACTCCATCGCCACCTTCAGAATTTGCACTGGAAAATTTCTGTGGAATTTGAAGGTAAAGGCAATCATATTTGAATACTAAGTACAATATGGAATTGTGGAATGTAGGGCAATGTTCTGTATTCTATCTTTAAAATTCTTGTTGACATAAGTGTGTTTCCTGTGTCTTGATACCAGCTCTGAACTAGAAGTACATTTTGGAAAAATGAATTTTGGCTTGGGATGTAAAGTATAAAGTAGAATAAGTATGTATTTTTCTGAATGCCAAAATAGGTCATTTTTTTTCTGTTCCAGCATTTATTCGTTTATAAAAGGAAAAAAAAAAGTTTATTGGCATATCATGAAAATGGATTATGAAATAAAAAATATTGATATGATGCAAGTTAATAAAAGTTCTGATTCTATTCAGAGTTTTTCCTTTCTTTTTTTTCTTAGAGCATCTATTATGCTTAACTTAAACATCAAAAGTTCCACAGGAACTTAAGGAAAAACTTTCTTACAGTGAGGGTGACAGAGCACTGGAACGGG
>JAWLRI010000980.1:207848-235463 GCA_034781795.1 Crypturellus tataupa
GGTTGGACTAGATGACCTCTAGAGGTCCCTTCCAACCTTAGGCATTCTATGATTCTATGATTCTATGATTATTTATTTAATATCAGTATTTTAGTGGCCTTGTGTTTTATGTAACCCAACAATAGGATTTGTCTGTAAGATATATAATATATGTATATATGTATACACACAAACACAAACACCCTCCCACCCCTCATATATATATATATATATATAAAAGTCTTAGCATTTATGTAAGGAAGAGAATGATCAGTAAATGCTTTTTTTTTAAAAAAATAAAGTACATATAGATCTATAGGAAATAAAATTATGAACTGGATGATGGATAATATTAAAATTAAAAAATAATCTGCTGGAATTTAGGTTTTACCTGTGTTACCATGTGTTACATGTTTACATGTGTTACCATGAGGTTCTCCCCTTGTTCTGCTACTTCAAAATACCGGAAGAAATATAGGAGTCTTCACAGAATGTTGGATATAAATCCTTCAGCAAATTTTCATAAATGCTTACAACCTACATCCAAAGGCATATAGTGTATAGGACCTTGAGACTTGCTGGAGCTGTGCAGCCTATAGGAAGGTAGCAGACTTACTGAAATGCGATGTGGGCTCCTGAAACCTTTTAAGACTTTTAAGTCTGTCTTATTTTTCTTTAGTACCTGGATTAACAGGTATTGCATAAATGTTTGAAGTCCTAGCTGCTGTCCAGTACGCCTCATTTTAGCGCTGTATTGCCTACAGTTGTTTTTTGAGCTTCCTGTGTTGTGGCAATTGAGCAAGTCCTATACACTATATGACTATATCTTTTGAGATTTCCTGTGCCGTGGCAGGAATTGAAAGCCCTTTTGAGACCTTGCTATAAAAGTAACTAAATAAAATTGTAAAACAAAGAGTTTGTGGTATAAGACATACGTGTGCTGTTTAATTTACTGCGATGGGACAACAGCTAGTTTGTTTTCCAGGGTATAGAATGTGCATCTGTCACTTACCTTGTCGTCTGATAAAGCCAAACGTCGTTGGAGACCAGGTAAAAAATGATTAATCTTAGAAATACTTGTTACTCCACAACACTGGAGGAACTGGTACTTCAGTCTGAAAATATGGCTTCTCATCCAATGTGACATACCAAGAGCTTGTTGGTCCCAAATACAGGTTTTTTAGTGTAGTTGCATGTAGTTGCATATCTGTATCTTACTCTTGTGGCTGTCTGCTTAGAGTGTGCAAATCAGGCTCAGTTTGGAGGAGCAGCAAGGTTGTGTGAAAGAGATCAAGGGAGATGGGAAAATGGATGATTCTCAGTTCATTTCCTGCATGCTGAATATGTGGAGCATGAGTAAACAGCTGAATCAGTAGTGGTGACAGAGGATCAGTGGCAAGATAGCTGTACTCTGCTGGTTTGATCTATATATATGAATGTTTACAGTTTCTGTGGCAGGAGATTCAGAAATTTGTGTATGCACAGATAACTTCTTAAAATCTGTCTATATTCAGGTATAATTCTACTTTAATATAGTCTAAAACTACACTCACTGCATTTTACAGACATTTTCAAAGATGGGAGCACACTACCATTGCATTATCTGTTCAGCAACTATCACACGAAGAACTGACATGATAGGGCATATTAATCGTCATGTGAATAAAGGAGAAACTGAATCAAGATTTATCACAGGTAAGTTCTATAAAACATGGAATATTTTCATTCTATATAGCACATGGGATGACTGCGATATATGGGTGAGATAAACGTGAGATAAATGTTTAAATTTACTACTGAGAAATTTGCCCATAGCTTTTCAGATTTTTTTTTCTCAAATATGTAAGACTTGTGATTTACTCTCTGCATTGACCAATTAGCCTGATAAATAATGTTTTTTTGTTTGTTTGTTTTTTCACACAATTAGCTTAATTTTGAAAATGTAACCTTCTGTCTTTCTGAAGGAAGAGAGAACATGGTGTCCATAAAATGAAAGCTGTGTACAGAGCATTTCATGCCTCTATATATTTGGCTTTGTCTGTCCTTAGATCAGTTTGGAGTACATCTCTATGCAGTATGTAAATGCTTTACTCTTTTTATGCCAACCACATCAGAGCAGATTGATGAAACAAGATGGCTGGCTTCAGTCCTGGAGAATCATAAACGTGTCATTTGTTCTTTAGTAAATTATAATCGCTTTTGCCATTCTCGACAATAATACTTTATTTTTGAATGTGGATAAATAGACTGGAAGACCAAAAATAAAACATCTTTTATTTTGCAAGTTGCTTAAAGTTATTCTTTATTTAAAATGTGCAAGTTTGCTGCTCTGCTTGTCTCCTTTACTCTCTCCATTCTCTATCAATAGAAAGCATGTTACTGATCAGCTAGTGTGCAAGAGTTAAGACTTTTTGCTAGAAGATAATTTTTTTCTTGTCTCTGCCTCTATGAAAAATGGTTTATTGTTCTAGATACAGTATAGTAAAGATGAGACTGGAAGCTGTAATAGTTTAGTGGATCAGTTTGATGTCTGGGAAGCCATAGTAGTAAATGTTTTCGTACTTTTTAAGTTAAATATTGGAAATAGAAAGTACAGTGTGTGATACAAAGTATTTTAATCTGTGTAACTTCCCCTCTGAGCTGTTAGTACAGACTGGCTCATTTGTCACTTCTTATATAAAGCAGTTACTTAGGGTTATATCTCCCTCTAGAGTGGAGGGGAAATTGACAGATCATTTATTTAATATTTAGGATCCATTTGGGCAAAACTTGGCCTGTAACCATGGAGCAAATGTTAGAGCTGTGGACTGAGCTAGAGATGCCCTGTCTGCATATTTGAAACCACTGCAGGGTAAGCAGGCTGAGCAGGAAAGGGTGGCTAGTTGAGAGCTAACAGAAATTTCCTGGCCATGTTGTGAAAATTGTGAGACTGGGTGCAAATTGCCTGGAGGAGTGACAGTGTCTACTCACAGCTGTCAAACCAAGGAAGGTTGATTTGCTACAGAGTAGTTTATACAAAGCCTAAGTGCTTAAATTGTCACTATGCTTGTGCTATATACCCACATTTCATGAAGCTGTTGTTTTTTTTTTAGGAGATTTTTTTTACAGTTTATGATCACATCTCTGCTAATAGTTTTTTCATTATTTATCAAGATATTGTGTTTAGACATGCAAAACAAATGTTTTTCTGTGTTTAGAATCTATCATATGTTGTACATAATTAAGGAGCAGTGTGTTCCTTCAGTACCCTTTGTCTAGAAGAACAGTAGTTCATGTCAGAGACAGAATAGTAGGTTCCGTTTCCTCAGCTAGAAATGGCTTCTCAAATGCTGGCGTGACCTGAGCCTCCCTGGGAATTTTTGTTTTATAAAAGGTGTCTGGGTTAAGCTTCCATTTCAGGTGCTTCTTTTTTTTTTTTTTTAATTTGAATGGATAAGAGAACCAACTAAGAAACAAATTTGCGGAAGAAAATAGTGGTAGAATTTGATCCCATGCAGCACTTTTATGAACAGAAGATAATCTGTTGTCTTTTTTTCACTTAATTCGTTAATTTGTTCATGTCTGCTCGTTGGATTACCGCATAATGCTTGTGGAACCAGAGCTCTTGCTATATGGATATATTGCTATATCCTCAATTTCATTTATTAAATATGCTGATGTTAATTTAAATTCTCATTAGTTTCTTCTTTCTTCCCCCACAATTACTTTCTTTTAGCTCCTGCTCCCAAGTCTTCTCATGAAGTGCTGAAAGAGTCGGATGCAGATGTGCAAGTGAATCCCAACTACTCCACACCTCAGAAAACTGATTCTTATTTCAATCCTAAAATGAAACTCAACAGGTGAGAGAACAGGGACTGGGAGGATGCACCAGAGGGATGGTGAGTTTGTTGTGAGAAACACTTGTGCTTTGAAAAATAGCCCTGTAAACCTCTTTTCCGTAGGGGTAAAGGATTAGTATTATAGTAAAAAAAAAAAAAAAAATCATTGGCATAAGAGTTCCATTTGAATATGCTCTTATTTTTGTGCTTAGATAATTTCTGATCATTTGGAAAAGTTTCCCATCAGAAAACTGTCTTCTTTAGGATAATGTTTAAAACCAAGAACATTATATGGGGAAATATTGGTGTCTGAAGCAATTAAGTAGTTTTATGTAACAAATAGTTCACACAGAAGAACAAGATTTGAAAAGAAGAACACATTTGAACACTTAACATTGTGCACAATTTAGATGTTCTGTGAACCTCCACAACGTGTTATAGCTGAGCACTGCATCTTCTCCTTTAGATGAACTGCAGCATACATATAACAATACATGGTTGTCATCTCCTAAAACTTTTTTATACAGGCCTTTTTCTCTTGTTGGGTCAGATTCTCTCAAGTTGCTTCTCATACTTAACAGGGAAAAAGATGAAGGAAGGAACACTATCTCTTTTAGGAGAGTCATAAATTGTGTGTAAACCACAGTTGAAAAGTGCAAGCATTGACATCAAAGTATGGGCTGAGGCTTCGGCCCGTGCTCACCCTTCATGTTGTCAGGGGCTTCGCTGTCAGTACGTGAGCTCCCAAATGTACAGTTAGCTCAGGCAGGCCCACGAAAACCAAGACCTGCCTGAGAAACACCCTTGCAGCCACTGCTATGACTGCCTACGAGAGCAAGGTCTGCTCCTTGAAAAAGCAGAGTTCAGTTGCTCTGTCCCTTAGGAGATCTTTTTCTGCATAGAACCATAAATAGGATAATAACACATTGTGCTGGGAAAGGAAGAAAAACGCTATTTTAGAGTGCTAATCACCTTTTCCAGTATTTTGAGTAACTAGTGAATTGATTCAGGATCTTACCTTTTCAAATATTCTGCTCTGACTGTGATGGTGTTTGAAACAGCATCATATCAAAAGTAAACTTAACTATTGGAATTCAAGGGCAGTTGGGGGTTTTGATTTACAATTATTCTATTTAACGGATTTTAACTAAGTGTTCTAGTAATATCTTCAAGAGAAACAAGAAAGGGGGGAAAAAAAGAAAAAATACATGCTTTCTTATTTATAATTCCATCTTTTATTTTGTAGGCAACTGATATTCTGTGCACTGGCTGTTCTGTGTGAGGAAAGGAAACCAATTGAATGTTTGGATGCATTTGGTGCCACCGGTAAATACAAATTCTTTAATCTTCAGCTAGTATTCAATAGTACGAGATTGCAAAAATCACTACCAACTAGCAGACACTGCATATTCAAAAATAAGGTGAGGTACCACATGATTTTCTTCCTTAGATAGCCAGTCAGGAAAAAAAAAAGAAAACAACCTTCAAGAGCTTGGAATATGGCCACTTGCTTGAAAAGACCATAAATGAAAATTAAAAAAATCAAAGTTTAATGGTCACTTTAGATACTCTTCACATTATTGCCTATGAAAAGCCATGAGTCTGGATCTTCCTAAAGTTGTGGCAAGTTCCTGGATTTCTTGTGACTTCATGGATGTGGAATTTGGCTGTAAAATTCATCTTTAGTTATAAAAAGCTAATGAATCCAAGCTTTCTTTCACAGGAGCATCTCTAATCAGTTACATGTAGTTCATGTTTAGAATTTTTGTAAAGTACTTCTGTGTGTGCCCATTAATTGTCTGGAAAAAAAAAGTCTGAAAAGATGGGAACTGTTGGCTTTGTTAGCACCATCTAAACCTGAGATCATAGTTGAGATACTGAGAGTTTAGCGGCTGTCCAAAAATCTCAGTGCTTATTTTTATGTTTGAGGTTTTACTATAGTCTGTCACAGGAGTTTGTCCGCTACACTGGAGTGTTAAAGCAAGTCAAGAGTTATTTTTGTTTGTTTGTTTTTTCCCTCAACAAGCTGAGTGGATCAGAGTCCAAGCCATATTCTGTCATGGGGTTACAATTCTGACTGTCATTGTCTTGTAGGTATAATGGGATTGCAATGGGCAAAGCATCTCAGAAGTTCTGTGAAAGTTACTATTAATGATTGTAATGAAAATTCCGTGATGATGATTCGGGAAAATTGCCATTTAAACAAAATGAAAGTGATACCGAAAACTAAGGAAGACGACACTGATGAAGCTATAGAAGATGGAGAAGAAAATATTGGCACCATTGAGGTGACAAAAATGGATGCTAATGTTATAATGCATTTAAGATCATTCGATTTTATGTAAGTGTTGAGCATTTCTGTTGAAATGTTTTTTTGTTTGTTTGTTTATTTTGTTTCTTGTTTTGTTTGTTTGTTTGATGATGATGACTACCTCCCCTAATGAGTATTTAGGGAAGAGAGAATGAAAGAAGTAGCCAGAATCTACCTGATTGTCTTAAATGTATTGTGCCAGAAGAGGTCTGAAAAGTGAACATGGATTATTTTAGAAATAATCACTGGGAAGGTATTTAGGCTTACTGACATCTGAAAAGGAGTATAAATGTGTGTGGAAAATTATAAGTCAAACTATTTTTTGTGTAACTCGTTGAAGTGTTTTTTTTTTTTTTTTTTTTTTTTTTTTTTTTTAAGAAAAAGTGTCAAGTTTCTATTTTTTTTTTTTTTCTACAACTTTTAATTAGATTAAAATTCATACCTGTGCATGCATATGTTTGGGACTTCATGCTTATTTGATGATTTATTTTAAACCATTTTAAACCATGTTCATTTACAGGTAAGGTAGCCTGCTACATTAAAATCGTGTTTCTAGATACATATTTTCAAAACTTACACAGACCTAAAAAGAAGTGACTGGATTTCTTGTATTGGTTAATGTCGTGATCTGGGCAAATTAAGCAGCAGAGATGCAGACTGAAAATCACTCTGATCGGTAGTACATCAACTAGAATACTTACATTTGAGAATAGTTTTGTTCTTGCACATTTCGCTAGTTTTGTTCTTGCACTTGTTCTTTTAACGATGAATTGCATCAACATGCATTTTCCAATACGATGCTGCCTTGACATTTTTCAACTTGGCACTTATCCTTCAGGAATTTAAATTCTTTTTGTTTATTTATTTTAAATATTGGCATAGATAATAATTTTTAAATAGTGGTATCTTCAGATTAAAAACTCAGTTGCATCTTTAGATACAGTGTGGGACTTATTTTTTTAGACATTTGGACCCATTTGGAACTTCTGTGAATTACCTGGATGCTGCTTTTAGAAATGTAAGAAATCTTGGAATTGTGTCGTTGACCTCCACAGACATCAGTTCTCTGTATGCAAAGGCCCAGCACGTTGCCCTGCGTCATTATGGGTGCAACATTGTCAGAACAGAGTACTACAAGGAGCTGGCAGCCAGAATAGTAATTGCTGCTGTGGCAAGGTACTGTTGTAATGAATCAACTCAAATTCTGGTAGAAAATTACTAATACAAAACTTAAACTGCTGCTGTAGCCTGTGCGTGTTTCCAAAGTTCCTTAATTCTAAAACACAGACTTTTCCACACAATCTTCATGTGTCTTATTTTATGTTGCTTAGGGCAGTGTTAACTTTTAAACTGAGTTAGGTAAAAATGCATATGTGTGTGGTGTTTTGTTTTGGGATCAAATTTTTGGGTGTAATATACAAATTAATTTTTGGGGAGCAATATACAAAGAAATATCCAGACTTGTATATCTGAAAATTATTTTATTCCTGTGTCACTTTATCGTCATTACGGTGCTCACAAGCTTTGTAAAAGTTGGTTAATCTGCTTGAGGGACTTCCAACTGGGCACTGCATTTAGACTTGCTGTAATGGAAACTGTGCTTCACTTCAAATACTTAAGCTTGAGGTTTAAATTTTAAATGTAACTGGGCTAAGTAATTTTACAGAAGGAGTTTTATAGTTTTTTTTTTAAAAAAGAGTTCAACACAGTGCCTCCTATATCAAATTACAAAATGAATCAGTTGCATACAGATATTTTCAGTCAGTAACTGAAGACTGAAAAAGATCCAGGTGAGAGGATGGGACTGCTGCTTCAGAGAGAGGAGGGAAGAAAATTGAGTGTGTTGAAGTCTTGAGTGTACCAGCGTGAAAATACTGACCTGAAATGCTTAGATTTTTCTGGGCTATCTCCTTGCATATCTTAGGTTGTTTCCTGCAAGATATTCCCAGATATGGGTATGCTATCTCTCCTTTAACATAGCTTTCCTGTGAAATATATTATGACCTGCAATGTTACTGAATTTTTTAGGTGTTTTGAGCGAAATTTTAGTTGTCTTCTGGGTTATGTGTTTCAGGAACTGCTCCTATATTTTCATAGTCCTCAATTAACAGCTGGTGATATACCATCCTCTCAAGAATCTTTCAGTAGGTTCAAGTGTCTGTGGAAACGTTAGTCTGCTAATTCAGTAGAAATGTCTTTTCTTTCTCTCTTTCATAGAGCTGCAGCTCGGTGTAACAAAGGTATTGAAGTTTTACTGGCAGTAGCTCTAGAACATTTTGTTCTAGTAGTGGTCCGAGTTTTGAGGGGACCATCTCCTGCAGACGATTCAGCAAAGAAAATCAAGTATCTCATCCATTGCCAGTGGTGTGAAGAGAGAGTTTTTCAGGGAGGGAGTAATATGGTAGAAGGTAAATTGATTTTTCCTTCGTACTTTCTAGGGAGTCTGATTTATACACATGTGTTCTTAAACTTGTTTAGATTGTGTTTCCATTTAATGCAAGAGGAAGTGGTGCAGATATCTGTAATATAAGAAATTTTGTTTTAAGGTAAAGGATTAGATTAGCTGTCTAAGTGGATTCCATTGTAACTGTATGATCTGTTTAGGAGCTATTTCTGTATTCCCATTAGTAGTGGCTATTGAAGCTGCCTGGATGCCTGATGCGCCCTTGGAGCCATCCTTTCTATAAAGGGCATCAAGAGCATCCTCCATTCAGTGGCAGCATCATAGACCTAGGTGTCAGATGGTTATTCTAGAGACCTTTCTCGTAGGTGTTTGTTGTAGAATATAGTTCTGTTTTGTGAACTCATGCAAGTGCTGCAGCGCATGTTTTCTTAAATCAAATTTATAACTCATGCCATGCTTGTGAGAACTATTGAACTCCCTTTTTCACTTGGTACTAGTAATTTCAGATTTCATAGTACTCACTTTTATACACTTTTGCTCTTCTATAAGCTTCCTGACTTCTCTGTGTTAAGTTAATACGTTCGCTTCATTGGTAAAAGCGACTTAAAACAGTTCAGAAGAGTAAACAAGAACCAAGAGTAAATGAATTATTTACTTCCTGCCTTGCATGCTTGCAAGTGAACTGACTTGGGGCTCAGGAGATCTGCAGCTGGGCTGTATTTTGTGTCTGTAACTGCCTTCTGGATTTTCCTTTTTTTATTAGAATCTATTTTATACTGGAAATGTATGTGCATAATTATAGGAAGGCTGCAAATCTCCCTGTTACTTTAAATCTGACAAGATACATAAAAAGTGATGTGTCTAGCTGTGCTTTTGTTGTTTAATGTCAATTTAACAATGATAGGAGGCTTCCATCACTAAATTGTCATAAGCACTGCTTGACAGAACTGAAGATGGGAGACACATTTTTGATGCCGCTTGTCCTTCTAAATACCTGAATTTAAAGTGAGCTATTATTTCACATATATATTACCTCTTTTTAATGAAGTAAGCATTACAGACTATGTCTCAGAATAACTTGAATCCTGTTTTTCTGTTGCAGAAAACCCTTACCAGCAGCTGCCTTGTGACTGTCACGGCAGTATGCCTGGGAAGACAGCGGTAGTTCTTGGACCTCTCTGGTACGTGCAAAGCGCAACAGAACCACTGAGTGAAGCAGGGCAGAAGGGATAATCATAATTCAGATAATAGAATGTAAATATTCAGATAATAAATTCAGATAATAAGAATATAGATCTGTAATCTGCAAAATGTAGCAACTGGGAGGAAGTTAGGAAACGTTTAAGGAATATTCTCCTAAATTCATACTGCTGTTAGAAACAAAGCAATCATTTATCTTCACATTACAAACACATCCAGCCTGATGCAACAGTTGTGTGCAGTGTAATCCGATTGCCAGTCCACTTGTGTGAGGGATTATAAAGTAACTTTTTCTTTTAATTAAGCAGTACTAAATTTTCACCATTCCTTTATATTTCATATAAGGTCAGGAGCTCTCTTTAACACTGGATTTCTCAGAAGGATGCTGCTTGAGACTGTTCAGTATGGTTTAGAGGAAACTCAGCCCCTTCTGAAGACGTTAATCTGTGAAGCGGAGTGCACAACTTCAAAGCACTTTTCTATCCACATTTCTGCTGATGAGAACAAACAAGGTAGGACAAATGGCAAAATTTTCACAAAAAAGAAACTAGCTTTGTAGTGATTTAGAAAGGTATTTGTCCTTGCTAACTTAGTGCCAGCAACAGCAGTGTATAGTTATAAAAGGCAAGAAAATCTTTGTTGCTTTGTATGCAGAATGTGTCAGTAGCCCAGGATGTTGTAAATGCATTAGGACCTGTGAGAGGCAGGCGAAGTGCTGGATTTAAATGTCTTTAATCAGCTCTTAAACTAAATAAAAAGAAAGCAGACATGTGACTGCCATGAAAATCCTGCAGTCACCAAACTGGTGGGAAATAAAAATGTCTGTTAGTTCTGCAGCACACCCTGGTCCTCATCTGAGAGTCCCTGCTGTTAGGAAGAGAGGGCTACAGCTATCAGGCTATGTGTTCCCTAAGAAACTGTAAAACACCATTCCAAAAGGAATGGCTTTAGTAAAATGAAATAGAGCCTAAACTTACCTGAATCTAGGTGAAAAAAATGAAGTAATATTTTGAGTATTTCCTGTAGATGAAAATTAGTGAGTTAGTAAGTGGAGCTTACCCATGCCTCTCAGGACACAATTTTAGAGTTGTTATATGGAGTTAGTTCTTTCAAATAAATCATTTTGTCATTTTACTGTGCTACAATAAACTTAATCTTGACTTCTGATTGTACTGTAGAAGAGTGTGGAGTATATATCAAAACACCAGATACGCAACTTGGTACAGCAGAATCCTACCTGGTACAGAGTAAGTAGGTTGCTTTTGGTGCAGCTTTGGCACTTTCGTATTTAACTATTGCTTAGTTCACTTTTTTTATACCCTTCCATGCACATATTTAGTAACACTTGTACTCAAGAGCTACTTTCCCATTGAATATTGTTTTCATTTCATCTTCATCCAGAGTCACGGTTCCTGTGAAAGGCAACAAACTAGGACTTCATGAAGCGTACTTGGCTTCAGTTGTTACTTCAGTTGTACTGTGAATGCTTGGTTAGTTGCTTTCAGGCTAGATTTTAAGTCTGCAAAATTTACCTTATGAAAGCAGATTGAACGGTGCAGTTGCTATATGCCTTGTTGTATATTCTAAGCTTTCTGGTTTCATTGCTCTTCTTTGTGGCCCAGGGAAAAGAAAAAGTAATGAAGCTATTCGAAATGCAACAAAAAGACCAAAATGTGAGAACAGTTCTGAGCACCCTGCGTTTTACTACAATATCCATAGACACAGTATTAAAGGAATGAACATGCCAAAGTAAGGTGTTTATTAAAATCTCTCTCTTAACACAACTGTGATGATTCCTCTGTAACTTGCCTTGAATCAGGCTTAGCAGCAGTAACACCTTTTTAAATGGCTTTTGCAGGTTAAATAAGTTCTTAAGCTATCTGTCTGAGGCTGGATACAGAGTAAGTAGAACCCATTTTGATCCGATGGGAGTTCGCACTAATGCGCCCTTGGCACAATTTAAGACTATCCTCGTGAAGTACAGCACTCCCACGTACACCGGGGGACAGGCAGAAGGCACAGTTCATCTCACTGAAGATCTCCAGGTAGGAGACCATTTTCAAGCTGCTGTAGATGACAAAGCAGGAGATGGTGAGATTCTGGAAGATGATAGATCCGGAGTTACTGCCGCAATCACAAAAGACTGCTCTACTCCTTGTGCGGCCGACTAATGAAAGACACTGTCTTGAAATCAGGATTTTGAAGACTTAAATCTATACCTGTTCAAGTAAGCCAGTACTTCTTACAGAACTGAGTTTGGAAAATCTGATTTGCCTGCTATTTTATTTGTGAAGATATTTTAGAATTGCATAGCAGAGCTTACCACTGATCACAGTGCATGTGGTTGAAGTTACCTTTACTGTGGGGAAGTCTCAGTGCAGTTATTGCTTTTATGCCTACACCCATTTTTACACTGTGGCAGTGTGACTGCCCTCACATCTTCGAAAAGCTGTATTCGGATCGCTAGCACAGAGTCCAGAATTGTGAGCAGGGACAAAATCCTTAAGCACTTCCAAACAAAAACTTGATATAAAATGGACCTTAATGCCTAAACTTTGACAGATTAGAACTTGACTGGTTAGAGAGTTCATGTTAAGGTGATAAATGATAAAGTGCTGGCCCACAGTCCAGATAGTGCATTTAATTTGGTAATCCATTCTGGTTTCATAGTTCTGCCTCGGTGCGAAGGCCTAAGTGCAAAGTGAAAGGAATTAAGTTGCAACACTGTTCCTTAAACTTCAGTTCTTCGCCAAGCTTTAGTGAAGGGTGTTTAGGCAGGCTAGGTAGCTCTTAGTTCAGAGATGAAACCTGGTTGTTGGCTGGCTAAAAGACACCTCAAGCTTAAGTTCTAGGTGAAATTTTGCAATTAGTTTGTCACTAATGTATTTTTTTTAAACAATCTCTTCTGTGAATGAGCAAAGATACTGTGTGTTGGTAGTCACTTCTGGTTTCCTTAAATATATGGCAGTATTCCAGCCAAATAAGCTTGACTTTTGTCCTTTTTTCTCCCTCTCAAACCTTTACTTGGACACCTGATATTTCATTTGAAGTGGAGACTGTTACAAATTGAACTAAAGGAACAGGTGTGTTTTTCCACAAGTACAAATTGGTGAATTGACAATCACCTGTCACAGGACAGGTGTCACGGGACTGTTACTTCTCTGAGGAGAATGTGAGGTGTTCTTATCTTTATCATCTCTGAAGCTTTACAACAAGAATATCACTGCTTTTCTCTTACTCCAAACTGAGTCCCAAACAGGAGAAGTAGTGGCAATTTGCAGTGGTCTGACTTTAAGTGATAGAAAATAGAGAAACTTTCAAGATACAATCCCATTTGTGCAAAACTTCTTCATAAATTCCTATCAGGCCAAAATTAAGCTACTGCATTTTATAGCGTCTTAAATTCATGACTGCTTTTGTAATGACTTATTTTCATTTTGCCCTCAGGGGAGAGAGGAAAAAAATAGAGAGAGACCACTATAGTAATAGCTCCATTAGTGATAGAGTAACAAACCAAACTAAATTCCTGTCAAAAATGTACATACAACATGACTCTCATGGGGAGTTGGGGGGAATATTCCCCTGTTGTTCTGAATTAAGTAAATATTCTTTAAGTGGAGAGGACAATTAGAAGACTTTAACTTCTAGTTAATAAAGCTATTCCCTTGAGCAACATTAACATAAATAGGGTAGTCATAAAACCAGTTAACTGGAGCAAAAGGGATAGCTATAATTACAATAAAATAGGTTGAAAACCAAGCTTAACTGAACTCATTTTGGGGAATTCTGAAATAACAGGAGCAAGTGTAGATCTTCTCCGAATTAAAGCAAGAACTATTGCTCAGTACTCTTAAGCGTACATAAGGAGCTGCAGAGAAAGGCTCTGGGCTTGTCCCTGAGGTCAGGCTTCTCTGCATTCCCTGGCTTTTTTCTTTGTCAAATCAGCAGAAGAAGCTCTAAACTGGGACAAGGATTGTCCCACAAGAAAGAGAGGAGTTGGGGCTGAGGCAGCTTGGAATCCCCTTTCTGTGGAGTGTGAGAAGCCCTGCCACCACGTAGGTCCTGCAGCAGGCAGTTAACAGGACACCAGCGTTCACTGAGGGCTCTCACGGGGCAGCTTCTTTGTATTTTTTTGATTCTGTCAGAAAGTAGCTTGTCCTGTTGCATGGTGCCAAGAAAGCTTTTAGGGAACTGTTACCTCTGCTAGGGTACCTCTTGAGCACGTCACCTGTAGCACAGCACTACACAGCTTTTAGTCACCACAGCATCACTCAAAGCCGTTCTGATACACTTGGAAATTGAGTCGCCCTGAAATCCATATTGCCATTACAGGAGTACCTAAATCACGGTGGCAACTTAGGCGTTGATTTCTGCATTGCCATTTACTGTTGAACCTTGGTTACAAGTAGAAAAGCTGATTTGCTGATAATTGCTCTAAAGGTCCTTCAATCATGCTGAAAAATATATTTTTAATTAGAATTTTAGGAATAAATGTAAAATGTAAACTGATGGGTTTTTTAATCCATTAGGCACCCAGATTCTGAGTGGTCTTCTGAAAGATCCCAACAAGTAAAAATTAGGTTCTATTGTCTTTACATTTCTGAAGGCCTCTAAAAAGCTCCCTTGTGGAATTACTAATCAAAGCCAGCTTCTGGCTCCAGTGGAAAATAGTTGATATCAGAAGGTAGTTGGGAAAAATATAGAGAGGTCAGTTTTTAGCTGATTTTAGCTGAAAAAAAAAAAAAATCTTATTCAAAATTAACTCCAGAGCGCTAAGCAAAGTTTTAAGTATTTCATTTGTTTCAGTTCAACAAGCTGTGAATTTGAAGGCCTGGTGCAAATGCATGGAGAGTGGAAGAGCTATGTGGATCAGAACAGGAAGGTCCATTGAGCTGGATGCCAAAATACTTGCTACCATTTAGTTCTATACTTAGTCCTATACTTTTGTGTGTATTTAGCACAGTAAGCAGTGTAATCCTTATGGAATTTCTTCTTTACCCTCTGCAGGTGTTTGAGAAACTCCACTGAGTATGCCATAATAGAACATAAAGTTAAAAGTTCTGCATCTCTCAGATAAAACTGCCTCTTAAAGGAAGATTTATGTAGAGAAGGATGTACAGAAATACAGTAGTTTGGGTTTTTTGTTTGTTTTTCTTTTTTTTCCTTCTTAGGAGATCAGACCCTTAAGGTACTGATTTCAGAGATACATTATCAGCCGATCTGCATTCTGGAAAAGGAGCAGCTGAGGTGATTTAATTACAGGTGTGGCTAAGGAATGGGTATGAAGGGCACATCTGCCCATTTAAAGCAGTGGTAGGAAAGCAAAAGGAAGTTTGCATAGAACTAAAATACAGCTACTTGTAATAAGCCTATGAATATTCGATATCTTGTATCATTTGTGACTAGTACTGTATTACAGCTCCTCACTATTCTGAAATAACTTTATTTTGAAATGGTTACGTTTGGGTCAAATCAGTCTGTCCAGCCTGCTACTGCCATTGATTTTATACTTCTGACTGAAAAACTCCTTGAGAACTGAAGTGTGATCTTGTGTTAAGTCTTAAGGATAATGCAAGTGTCATACTGTGCTCACAGGTTTGCATCTACTTGGACCTCCGAGTCCCAACCAACTTAAATTATTCCTTTAAGGCACTGGTTTTAAATTCTCCTAGTAGTTGTTATTCCAACCTACTAAAAACCAAACTTACAAGATTGTGGTTCCCTAGAGCAGAAACAACTCTGTTCCCAGGGGAAAGGGATTTGCATCAGCTACAGGAATAAATATTTAAGCAAGATTAAGCTACAAGAAATAATGCAAAACCTCCTCTGAAGAAGCCTTTCCATAAACATGACAAATCTTCATCTCCACCTAAGCAGGACTAGTGGATTCCATAGCCAAAACCAGGCTTGCTTTAATCTTTTATCCCCAAATACCTGCTCGCAAGTGCTAGAAGAGCACATGGTTGTGGAGGGGAAGCTCCAGAGCTTTCTACAAACGTAAATGCATTCTGAAACACCATCTTTGAGGAGGGGTTTTGCCTTCTCCTCTCTGAGGAACAGTACTCAAGGGCGACACAACTGCGGGAGAGAGTGTTCCCGGCAGCTCGCGGTGGGGTTTCAGCAGTGGAGAAGGGCAGCAGCAGGGTAGGAGCAGGGCCTGCAGGACAAGAGCTGGATGTGAACAGCCCTGTTGGTTCTGCAGTCACTTGAGCCAGGTTAGTGCTTCACCGCTGTCAGAGCAGGGGTGCTCCCCAGCCAGGGGTCAGGGGACTCCTCTCTGGGCTTTCTAACACAGTCTCAGAGCAGGCAGAGATCCATTGTGGTTGAAAGAGCAGGCAACTTTTACAGGAGTTAAAGCAGTTGGAAAAAGGGCCTGAATACAATCATGAGGCCTGAACCCAGACAGAAAAGGACCTCTCCCTTCCCTAGGAAGAGGTTGCACAGCATGTAACAAGGAACCACTTCTAGTGGGCATAAACATCCTACCTTTAATCCTTTTAGTCTATGACAAAGATGGCATTTTAGTTTTATTATTTAATTAGTTATAATTAGAGAAGGAAGTGAAAATGAATAGAACATTCCATTTCAGAAATGAACAGGATCTCAGTCTGACTAATTTGCTATAGTTAAACCTCACATTTTTGAGTCTTCTGTTTGTTGAAGTTGCTCAATAATGCAATGAAGCACAATTGAAGTTGCTGTTTTTAACCTACATTGAGAGCTGTGAAAAAATCCTTTATTGCCTTTCTCAGATTCCAGGATCAAACAGAGAGCAGCAGCTCCCGTGTCAGGGCACAGAATTCCCTGGAAGAGCCATTACCTCCTGCTCGCCCCGTGCACAGGCCCCCGAGGGCTGCCGGGGCTGCTTGCCTCCCCTCTGGAGAGGCCACAGACGAGGGAGGCGGCCCTCAACACTCAACCTGTACAGAAGCCTCTGAATGGTTTCCCTGATGAACTGAAGAGAACACAGGACTAGGATTTCCAATAGTTTGTTGGTAACATTTTGACTTTTATTATCCATAAAAAGCTGTGTGACTTCAGGTGGATACAGCTATTAGACTTACCCGTACCCAGCACACACAGCATACTTTAAAAATAACATGGTTTAAAATGGATGAAATACTAATTTTGAAAACAAAATAGTTTATAGCACTAAAGAGTCACAGTGCAATCAATGGTTTAATCCAACAACTACATTTATATATAATATTTAAAGAACATAAATATTCATTAAATTCACTACGACATGAAAATAAGAGCTTCACATTCTCCCACACTTTCTAAAGAACAGAGGACCAGGTGACAGACAGTTCCTAGACAGACTGCTCCACTTCACAAATACCTCTCTTGCTTAAGGGATTGGACATTACCTTAGCTATCACCATGGGAATGTATGCTGCAACTAATCTAGACATTTCCCCATAAATTTTAAAGCATTTATAATCACAACACCCCTTCCCACCCACCCCCAGATTATATTTAGTGAACATGCACTAACAGTCTATACAAAGCAACATTTCACCAGGAAGTAATGAACAAACTCATGAAAAACTGCTCCCCTTTGCTTCGTTGTCTTTCAGTTTCATGGCACAATTCCAAAAGCCAAATGTTTCCAATATGAGAAAGTGGTTAAGAAGGTTTTCAAAGAAGCCTGTCATTTTTATATGGATAAAAATTGATGGGGGAACAACAGTCAAAATGGACAGGTATTTACAAGTGCTAGACTTGATGGACAGCGGTCATGGAAGGGAAGGCTCCTTCCCAAGAAACTGAATATTCACATAGCACCTGCCAAAACCTCGGTCTAACTGGTTTAAAGGTTATTACTTCTCACCTATTACATCCAACCTTTTTTGCTCCTAGCTTCAGCTGCCAAGAGCCAAAGGTGTCATCAGGACCTCTTACAGCAGAGGGAACCTCCCAGTGCCCGTTTCCCTTCAGGCAGAATGCTCATAGGTGGAGCAACCCCCATTCCGTGAGAGCAAGGTCTGGGGCGAGGGAAGAGGAGTTTAACATGCACACACACAACAGGTACTGGACTGCACACCGTGGCCTACTGCCAAGTTTAAAAACTTGAACCAACTTTAAGACACTAAATGGTAAACGTTGTCAAGTACTATAATGTTCTTCCAAAGTGCTAAGCCACATTTGTTAAAGCTATGGCAAAAAACAAAACAAAAAAAACTTAGAAAACTTAGAGCAGCTTATGGTTGAAGTGCTCCCTACTCAAACTGAAGCCCAGTCAAGCTCGCAGTTAGGGTGGCACAAATTCTGTAACTCAAAAGTATTTGCACATTTCAATACATCACTGTGTTGGAATTGACGGAATTTGCTTTAAAGTTTCCCCAACAGTGCTTCACAGAAAGCTCTGGTACATTCACAGTAACAGTCTGCTATGACAGGGGACATAGGAGAGCTGTAAACTATGAGAAGACGTTACTCAGTGCTCGTGAGGACAGGATAACTCTGCAGTGGGAACTAAATCAGGAACTGCAGCATTCGTTAACACTGGGATATTTTACAGGGGGACAGGTCCTTTTGGGGATGGGGAGTGCTTTAACTGAATTATTTCTTAAAAAACAAATTAGCAAGCAAACCATGAACCACCTTACATGGAAGTATTAAGCTCAGTAAGCAGCATGGTTTAAAGTGTCTGTTTTCTCACTATAGCCATGTTTGTTCACAATAGAATGACTGAATAATAAATCCCTTTTTTTTCCCCCCAAGGGAGTCAGATTACCTCTATCTGTAAGACTATCAGAAATCAATCCTCTACCATCTTTTATATGGATAACCATTAGCAAATTACAACATTTAACACATTCCTTGGCATATTACTATTGAATAGACTTCATCAGCCATTCAATGCTCAGTACTTCACAGAGGCTACTATAAATTGTGTCAAATGTACTAGAAATCCAGATTTACCTGGACTAAATTAAGACATTCCAAACTGGAACACTTGTTCAGTTATCATGCATTGGGAACAAAAGAGCATGGCAAGCAATGGAATGCACTGGAGAAGGTCATTGAGTCTCCTAGGGAAAAACAAAACCAAAACAAGGTCTAAATTAAATACAACCAGAATACTGTCTAATCATATTAGCAGGTAAACTGAGAGAGCCCGAAGACATCACATGTACTGTCCATGAAAATAATGGTGGTGCCTTCTTTGAATATTAAAGAAACCATAATTATAAAAAGAGTTAGTTCCAGTCAGTGTTCCTGCACAGCTTATTTATGCTCCTTGGTGGGTGCATAGTACAGTTCCATGGGCTTGTTCACTTTCCAGTACTTCTCACTGACCAGTTCCAAGGAAAATGAGCCATTTAATACCTAGAAAAGAACACCAAAGCAGAAGTGAAGAATCTTAAAATCTTGCACACACAGTAGTATAGCAACAGCTACACGAGTTGGAGCAATGCATAGACTAAATTAAAAAAAAAAAGTCACTAACATTAGCTAGGAAGTGTTGTTAGCTAACGACTCGGTGTCAAAAAACAGTAACACAGGCTACTCTGAACTGCTGCCAAACTCGCTAGAACAGCACCTAAGAAACAGATTTGCTAGTTGTATACCTACAAATGTAAAGTAAATTGGTAAAAATCGGAAAGTAAATTGGGTGAAATTCAGTTTTCTTTCTTCCTTCTGAAAAAATAAAGTGAGAGGGAGACATGTATTTACCCCAGAAGCATCTGCTTTTCCTTAAGGGCAATCAGAGCTTGAAAACTCTGCAAAGATTCTTGCTATGAAGGACCTAAGCATCTCGTAATAGCAATAGGCACTCCACTGCTTCCCCACCCAGCTCTGAGCTCAATTGCATTCAGAGAGTGTCACATGACTTTATCTGTTCTAAATATATATTGTATGTACACTAAACATCTAATATACCCTGCCCTAAATATATATTCACAGCAGCTGTTTCATTATCTACAGGAAACATGGAGAAACACTTCCTTATGAGTGACACTTCTCATTCTCAGAAGTGCTACCTCCATTTGGGCATGAAGTAAGATTTTTCAGGTAAAATAATGTTTCTCCACTTTTAATTGTAAATTGAAAGGAGAAGAAAAAAAAAAAAAAAAAAAGGTTGGTCCTCACCTGGCATAGGTCAGCTAGTAGCTGCTGACATAATAGATTTTACCCCAAACAATATATGTGCCTTCCTCCTTTTCTACTAACAGATCTTTTGCTAGATACATTTCCAACAAAGCAATTGATATTTCTACATACGCAACATGCCATAAATTGGCATTATGAACACTGTCACTGGGCCAGCTCGAGTCCAGAGTGCAGCCAGCTTGATCTGAATCACACAGGTATCGCACACACAGCGGTACCGAGGCTCAGCGCTGCCCGCGGGCAGCAGTGCTGCTCACCGTGAACTGCCCGGCGGCGGTGGCGATGTAGATCGTGTACTGCTTCTCGCTCGCAGTGTCCAGGTTCATCTGGTTCGATTCTCCCTTGCTTCGAAGCTCCTCCAAGGCCAGCCTCACGGCCAGGTACTTGGACAAGTGATCCACAGTGGCATTGCCTGAGGTCTTTATGTATCTGCAACAACAAGCACAGAGGTAACCAAAGACAGCTGAGTCGCGGGTGAAAAGAAAACGGCATTTGGAACACGCTGCCTCCCAGATACTGAGCATCGACTGTGAAAAGGCCTATAAAGAAAGTTCACAGGAGCATTAGGTTTTAACTCAAAATGTGCAAATACGTTTATCAAATTAGGCTATTCCAAAAAGTGCTTCCATCTTCCTGACACTTCTCCCACAGGCCCTTGTGCTATTTGTTAGAGAAAAGACAGCACTGTCCTGTCACCTGCCTGGAATGAGAAAACTAGTAACAGGTTGTCAAGAGTTCTTGAGAACTACTCCAACTGCTCCAATCTTCTAAGCAGAGATACAATCTGACCTTCCTGGATGTAAAGTCACAGGTGGGAGAGCTACACGTGCCACCCAATTCCCATGTCTCCTCCTTGCTGTAGTTCATCTCTTCTTTCCCCAGTTCATTACACAAGAATTAAGGAGTCTGACACACAAATGCACGCTGAAGGCGTCTGCCAGAGGCTTTGTCTTTGGCCTTCAAAACAAGCCAGAATTCCCTCACAATTCCCATCCAAGAAAAGCTGGCTGAGGCTTATAATATATTTATAAGCACTACAGAGAGATGTCTCATCAGGAAAGAAAGTCAGAAAGAGATCTGAGGAAACTCCTCCGACTGCTCCTTGCTGCAATCCGTTACTTGCAGTCTGTGCTTGAATTTGATCATGAAAAGAAATGCCACGTGAAGCTGCAGCCTGCAAACCATGGTGACACAGAGCTGCTCCAAAAGCTGCTCAAGGACATATGCAAGCTTTATTTATGCCCACAGGATCTTACAGCAAGTAGAAGGGACTGGTAACATACCATCTTCCTTGTATCTACCCATAACCATGATGCAGGAAAACCTTACAAACATCTTGATCCGTGATCAAAGGCTTAAAAAACAGACTGTTATTGTTACATTATCTTTTATACACTGGAGCAACACCATCCACCTCAACTGAAATGGAAAGAGTGCATTCCATTAAATAGGATGTGGTATGACCATGGTAAATTGGTTTCAAAAGCCCTCAGAAGTGACAGACAGAAAAGAGAAGTGACAGCAGAAAATAACAGCAGAATCCATGCAGAGAAACAAAAGATATTCACCTCGTCTGTGCACTATCGTCGTTCTCCATGAGGGTAGGATGAGGCCTGAAGACCAGTTCTATTTCACTAGCACCATCCATTACAGGATCTATTGCCACAGTTGTGTTGTTATTGTCCAGTTCTAGCCCAGAATCATCTGATGTTTTGGTCCGCTTATTGCTTGGCCCTGCTTCCTGGTTGCTGTGCGTGGAGGCATTGCTGCAGTGCGAACTGTCACCGTTATCCTCTGCGCCGCTGCCGTTCTCAATCTGCTGTTTCTTGCCCCTCTGCAACCTGATCAGAAACAAGCGTCAGCTCAGCTGCTCATTAGCACTCAGAATTCACCCAACTACTTCTACAATTCTCTCTCACCCCCAAGATCAGCCCCATTAAAAAATTAGAAATAGGGGAAATCATACTTATTGTTCCATACAGAGAGATATTCATACCCCAAACTACAGATTTTCCTCCAATCCCTCAAGCACCTTTTAGAGACACCTGTCGAACAAAGAATCATACCATGCTTTACCACAACAAGAAGCTGGAGGCATCTTTCCCCAGGTGTGTGTCTGCAGACACAGAGAACTCCAGAATTCTAATTCCATGGGTACTTCATATAGCCCAGCCTAGTGTATTAAGCTGCAATTAAAACAGCTGAGTTCTGGCATTATGTGCCTTTTTTTGCATGAAATAATATTTAGAAACAGGATTCGTTGCATCTATTACCAAAGACATGTTAGCTATGTTTTGGTAATGCAAAAATTGAAATCTGCTATCTACATCTGGCTGCAACAGACGTGGCAGAATGCAATATGGAAGTTTCTACTGTTAGACAAAAGTTAAAAATTACTTCAGCACTTTGCTCCTTTGGAGGAGCAAAGAGAAGCCCCTGAATATTCTGGAGATGTGGCACCCTTCCAGCGTGGTATGGCTGACAAGGTTACAAGCAGACACATGAGGTAGGTTGCATACCTGTTCATAGCCTGAATCTTTAGTCCCTCCTCAATGCTGTGACTTAAAGCTTGCTGGTTATTGTGTTTGCTGATTCTTGCTAGCACTCGCTCCTGATGAGCTTCGTATTCATCACGGCTTGGGTAAATCTTACTGATGAGAGCATCAAAGTTGGGATCTGGTCTCAGGGATCTCTTTGAAACTAGCTTTTTACGACACGTGGGACATTCTTTGTTGCTAGGTATGAGTAAGAAGAGAGAAAACACATAACTCTCTAGCAATAACCAAAGTCGGCCCTAACACTACAGCCCTCAGATAGAGCACTCACCATGACTTGATACCTGCAGTACATCTAGAATGGGCTCTTGTCTCATCTAGATCAGCTCTTAGCTGTTCAGGCAGATCAAGATATTTCTTCAGTGGGGAAGAGGTCTCAGTACCTGAAACCTCATTAGGGACTTTATGGCAGGTCATATCCCTCTAGTGACAAGACTATTACTGACAGTGTGGCGACCTCTGAGCACAGGTGCCATCAAGAGAAAGACACTTACACCACTGACCTAACTGCTGCCAGTTATTTCATAGCTTTACTGCATTCGAGAAAATATGCTCTCATAATTAAGAATATAAGAAAAATGATTTGAGCTTTAGCTACGAGCTTTAGTTAACCCACGAAGCAGGACTGCTGCTGAAAGGTCCCACCTCATTACTATGCCCAAGTGAACTGTGCTCAGTTCTCGACAAAAACGTTTTTGTAAGAGGGAAAGGAAAAATGAGGGAAATCAAAAATGTTACTGACAAAAAAATGAGCCTCTTTTACCTGGAAGGACTGAGTTGTGATTGGGGGTCCTACGCGCACACAAACGCGCGGTGCACTGGCACCTAACACTTGCACGCCAACACCCGCAGCTCGAAGGCTTCCTTGATTGCTTTTACATCCCACGGGAAACCCCCTCCCTCTGTCAGGACGTTCACGTACCCGCTCCTGAGGGCCGTAATGATGCAGTCGGCGCAGAAGCGGTGCAAACATTCTTTTGTCGTCATCGTGTTCTTCAACATGTCCAAGCAGATGGGGCACATCAGCTCGCTGTGCAGGCTCCTGGGCGACACCACTATTTCCAAGCCATCAGTTATTGCTTCCTAGTGCAAAAGTCAAAAGTTCTTTCATGAAACTCAGTAATTTTCTTCCCAAGATTGCACTTTTTGCTACTCTTTTTAAAAGAAACACAGTACAGAGACAAAACAAGACACGTCCTGCACAGCCACCTCGAGCACACACATAGATTTTTCAGAAGTTTTTACCTGTGGTGTTCTTTGCAATTCATATAAACTGAGCTCCCAAGTTTTGCTTAAAGGTTGCGTCCCATTTGTCTGCACGGCTTGAGACATGGCTGGGGACAAGAAGAGACACAAGTTACAGCCTACCTCTTAATAAAATGGACAACCAGAATGGCCACACACACAGAACCTTTAACTAAACACACTTCCTGGAAGCACTTTTTTCCCCTCCTCTTTTTTTCTCCCCTCTTTTTTTCTCCTCTGAAAGTACAGCACTAGGGTTTTCCAATCGTCAGTTCAGAGAATGCTAAAAGATAACATAAAAGAGAGCCCAGTTTTCCTGCAGTTAAGCAATTCCCCAGTGGGCTCCATCCCCTCTCCGGGTGTTCTCCATGAGTAACGCTCTGCGCCCGCTCTGGGGATGGCGATAGGACCGGGACCTCCCTCAAATCAATCGTTACGGCCACGTGGAAGGAGGTGTGATCAATGCCTCGCTCTCAAGTTTAACAGCGTATAATTAGACATCTATGTGACATCTAGAAATGCAATTCACTGAAATCTCCAAATTCGGAGATATTTTGGAAATGAAACATGGATGCCACAACAACCAGTGCTACACAGAAGCTTCACTATCAGTTTGCATCCCTTTAGGCATTTTTTTTAAAATACATGTCTTAAAGGAAAACATCCTTATGCACTTTTTTTCAGCTAAAAATACTAAGCAGATTTAGTTCTAATAGCATCTTACTTAAATTTTCAGACTTTTTCCACTGTGCAAATGAAGGAGGCAGATCCTTTCTTCCAAGCTCACACAGGTAGTGGCATTGGGAATAAAGTTAAGTCAGATGCACGCTGTGAGTCTGTTTTCATCATTAGATTTTGAGGAAACTTCTAACACACCATTTACCATTATTGCTTTTAGTTTTTGGAAACCTTTATCACTTTTCTGTACTCTATCTCCATAAAGAGATAGAGTCCCATGACAGTTCGGAACTTTTTTAGACTCTGTTTTTAAAAACAAGAGAGCACGTAGCCGCATGGAAAGTCTGAATTGGAGGGCGTACATAGGGGGAAAGTCATGTCTGTACAGGCGGATCAAAGCTCTTCCTGTCAGAGCCACGGACAAGCGCCACTCGATGAGTTATGCTACAGCCAGAGGGGACCAACGGCAGTCACTGGATACACGTACTGCAAGGACACCTGCAGTCTGTCAGACCGACTCGGACCCCAGCCCCGGGCAACCCTTAAGCATTAACTTTGTAATTAAAGAGCACGCACAACGGTCACTATCAAAGCAAGAGCTGATGCACAGACACCGTTACCACCTCAAGAAGAAGACAAGCCATTTCTCTGCCCGATGCCTTGGCATCGCTCCTGGCAGGACAGACATTCCCCCTTCCCATGCCTCTCTCCAATATTCCACACCAATGGACAAGACTGGATGTTCTTTACAGATAAATACAAGAACATTTTCTCATCTGTTGACTCTGCCCCCTAAGCAACTTCCACAGAACAGACACATCACCAAAACTTACCCATTTTATAACAGACAAGGGGAACGAGCTAACTGCCACTAAAGTGCCGTTTGTCTGGTCACTTCATGTCTTTTACAGAGAATAACCGGAGGAGGAGACCAGGAGACAGCTAATGATTTTCACGCTCTGAAAATAATTAATTTTTGGCTACCCAGGATGTTTCTCAAGAGCTCTTTGCCTTGCCAAAGCAAAATTTGGAAGACAGTGAGGGAGAGAGAGGGAGAGAGACAAGGAGAGAAGGGAAAACAAACTTGGCTGTTCTTAAAGTTTCAGAAATATTTTTGGCTGATTTTTTTTTACTGATTTCGTATAACTCCCTAACTAGAGGTGGGAGATAAGCCTCACATCCCTTCATTAGAAGGAGCGGCTCTTGCAGTCCAATTCCTTGGAAAACAGGGCTTATGTGATCTTGCTCTTTGTGCTCGTCCTTCTATAGACTGTCACCCCAAACAAATGTAAGGATGAGTGGCTGGGTTTTAAAGGCAGAGCAACAAAATGGTTTTGTTCCTGGAGCTCTGGAAAACAGACAGACAGTTGTAGAGGGGAAGAGGAAAAAAAAAGAAAGAAAAAAAAAAAAAAAACAGAAAAGCCACGCTGACCCCCTGCAGGCTCGCAGAGGTGGGAACTTGTGCAGGGAAGTCCCAGCCACCCGCTAGAAAACGCGGCAGCGCAGCAGCATTCTCACTTGTCACAAGCCAAACACACTTTGCAAACCCGTATACTCAAAAAAACCTCTTTTTGCTCAAATGAGCCCTGAGTCACAGCATGTCGGACATTCACGTGTGTCATGCCTGAAACCAGTCAGTAAAAACAAAATCCAACTGGCAACACGTGCCTTTGAGAGCGCTCGGAGCTGCAGCACGCCGCGCCGCCGTGGCTGCAGCTCAAGGGAGTCAAAGGGAGAAGGGCTGAGCGGCAGCGGCCGGCGCTGCTTCCCAGCCTCCCCGCTCTCCTACCTTTCCAGAGCTTTGCAACTCAGCTTCCCCAGCACGGCATCGCTTCTTAGCCCACTGTCTCAAAACGACAAGATTTGCTGGTGGGCAAAATTTAAGAGGGTGCTTGGAACTATCCTTGAAGTTGGTCCAGATGACATTGGGAGATCCTTTGCAACATGAAGTTTTTCTTGCATGAGTTGCTTTGCAGCACCTATTTGTGCCTGGAGAGAGTGCAAGAGCAGGAGCCCTGGCGTCAGCAGCCCAGGAGACCAAAATGAGCAGGGGCAGAACAGCCCCACACACCCGGCAGAAATAACCCTGCACGCGGCTCGGTGCAGCCAGCGCTGCTCTGCCTGCTGCTTGACTCAAGACAGCACCACGATTTATGATACCTCCATTCAAAATACTGGTTTGAGGGGGAAGAAAAAATGCATCAGGTTTTTAAAATAAATGCACACATGCACAAATACCAAGCACAGAGACATCAACAATCTCTTGTTGCAAAGGTAAAAAGATTAATATTTGACTTAAAATAGTAAGACATTTAGCATTCTATTTGATAGACCAATTCTTAAGCCTTGTGATTTTTAAAGGACTCTATTTTATTAAAATCAGGCATGACAGTGGAGTTACTCTGGTAACTTAATAGGATTAGGGGCTTACATTTAATCACTCTGATTCTGTAACTGCTCTGAGTGACAAACTGTCTGTTTGGACAAAGTATTCAATTCAATTCAGTCCATCAGTTCAATTAATTCCAACAAAAATATTGTGAATTTTATGTTTCTTCTCTACTCCTCATTTCTGGCTAGGAGCTTTATTTGAAGAAAAAAAAAAGTATTTCTAGAAAGACACAGTATTTGAAGGAATTAATCTTCACTGCAGTTCACTGGCAACTCAGATGCTTTTATGTTCAGTTGATGGATTTTTTAAAATAGTCTTAAAAACAAAAAACAATTTTAAAGAATTTATGTATAAAAATGTTCCTTTTTTATTTTCTGAAGCTTTTTCCTTTCTAGGCATCTCCAAATCCCTTAGAGACAAAGTTCTGGCCTGCAGGTAATTTTGCTCCTGCCTCTGAACGCAGATGCTCTGTGATTCTGAACAAGCACCCAAGCTGCCCATGTCCCCACTTCTCCTCTTTTTCATATGGGCTGTCACCAGCCTTCCAGTTGTCTCTGCCTGGGAATATATACTGCACTCACTCTAACTATAGCTCAGGAGGATGCTTTCATTTCTTTCAGCTATCAGTCTCTCTCACTATCAAGTTTCAATGTCAATCTCCCTTAATGGGAAGGTTCTCGCTTCTTTGTATTTGCAAACTGAATTCCCTGCTGTGCTAGCTACCTGGAGGGGCATCTTTCCCGCACACAATTAGTGCCCCTCCACACTGGCCACACAGTGATGCTCCGAGCTGCCCTTGGTGACCCTGGTGCTGCAGGCAGGGTTTGGCGATCGGAAGATCTCGCGTTGTACGGGAAGATAGTGCCCCTCCCCTAATGCTACGTAAGCAGGCGGAAGTGGCCCTGGCTATA
>JAWLRI010000980.1:241559-257529 GCA_034781795.1 Crypturellus tataupa
TCAGCTCAGCCCGTCCTTGGAGACGGTCCCTTTCCGCCCCGACGGCACCGCGAGCGCCCGGGGCGCTGCGCTCCGGCGGGGACGATCTCGGCTCCCGGCGCCTTCCTCGCCGCTGCCGGCGGCCGTTACGGGCTCCGCCGCGGGCGCCTCTTTGTGCCCCGCGGGGTCTCCCGTCCCTCCGCCCTGGCAGCTCCGCGCCCGCCCAGCCCCGCTAGGGGGAGAGACGCGGCTGCCGCCGCCCTGCACTCACCAACCGCCGCTCCAACCACCGCTCCAACCGCCGCAGCACAATATGGCGAGCGGCGGCTCCGCAATGGAGCTCGGGAAAGAGAGGGGAGTTACATATTCATGGCCGGGGCTGGGTTACATATTCATGGCGGGGGCTGAGGTGCCTCCTCCGTCGCCTCCCGCCGCGGGGCTGCTCGCTCCGCCCGTCGGGGAGGCCCCGGGGGCCCCCCCTGCAGGTGATTTTATTTTCTCAAATAAAACCCGAAAAGTTCCTCCGCGTTGAAACTAGTCAGCAGTAATTGAAATCTTCCTGGTGCTTCAGCTGTTTGGCAGGGGCGAGGAAGGGGAGGCTTCTCTTGTCAAGCGGCTGTTACTCGAGAAAATGTTTTGCTCTGGCACGTGCGGCACTCTTGGTGAGTGATGTTGTTCTTATGTTAGTGTACGCTCAGGATTGATGATTTTTGCCTCAATTTCAAAATAAAAATTAAAAAAAAGAAAAAAAAAAGAAGAGGAGGAGGAAAGGACACATGGTTGAGAATAGCAAACCACCAAATTACAGAAAGAGCAATATAAACAGAGAAGTTAGCATTTGAAATTCAGATTCTTAAACGTTTAAAAGAGCATAACCCCAAACTCGCCTAGACTGGACCAAGTATATTTACAAAATCTAAATCTACGGCCTTAGATGCGTGCTAGAAAGTACACAATGGTTCAGCATATTCATACTTGGGGCAGAGAGTGTGTTTCCTTAGTTTTTGAAACATCTGTTGGGCATATTAACACGTTTGGCTGAAATAACAATAACTAGAAGTATCGTTTGGAAAGACATATGTTTATTTTGGACTTCTCGTCTCAGTGGGGTATGATTTAATTGCTGATACTGATTCTATATGATGTTTAAGACAATATAGTCATAGGCGTAAGAATGCAGGGAGAGAAAGAAAAAGTAGTTAATCAGTTAATTAAACAGCTTATTAAAATATTTTCATTTGGTGAGAACTTAATCGAGACATTTCCTTTATTCTTTAGTTATGGTAATGGGGGAGAATTAATTCAATTTATCCAAAACATATTGTTTAGTCTCAACTCAAACAGAGATAATAATTGCTTTGTTCCTTGAACGTGCTGCCAAACAAAATCATGACTACATAGTTAGAAGCTGCCTGTTTGCCCAAAGCGGTGATTTTCCAATAGTGTTTGTATCAGTTCAAGTATCCTTGACGCAAATGTGGCTTCACTCTTGCTAGTCTCCTGTAGCGAAGCTCCCTGTCTTGGTGTTCCTGCCTTATCCCATATGCTGTATTTTTGGAGTATGCTGAATCCTTTGGTATGAATTCAAGGGATGAAAGTAACACCTGGCTAAACACATCTGGCTTCCATGTGGGATGCCGTGTATTATGACCTGTTCCATGTAAATTGAGGCTACGGAAGGTAAATATCAATGGATACCCCTCCATCCCCAGAAATGTGGGGTCAGGAGATAAGAACAAATGAACAGTAGCTTATTATAAATAACCAGGGAAAGAACTAAAGTGTTGTTTCTATTCAATACTACATCAAATGAGTCTTCTAATGGAAATATTCTTAGAACAAAGCACAGTCTCTACTCTTGTGCAACTAACCAGTCTAAGAATTAAATAATGTCAATACTCTTGTCCTGGGAGAATTCTTTGCTTTCCCACTGAGCACTTTTTGTTCCCTTTTGAAGGAAATCCAAGTATGTGTGTGTCTGGCAATCTATCAGACTTTCTTCTGTTCTCTTGTAGACAGGTGCAATAAAGACTTTTATTTTTTTCTTCTCAAGGAGGAAAGTCCC
Organism: Crypturellus tataupa; assembly: GCA_034781795.1. NCBI lineage: Eukaryota > Metazoa > Chordata > Aves > Tinamiformes > Tinamidae > Crypturellus > Crypturellus tataupa. The sequence continues at coordinate 243,604 of JAWLRI010000980.1, forward strand.
ACCATCCCTCAACATGCATCTCGCTGGAGTCACGGCTAGATTCCCAGCCTCTGCTGCTACACAAGGTTGTGCTGGTGAAGTTGCCCAGATGCGAACAAAGAGCAAAGTCTGAAGACAAGATTCCAAACGTGAGTGCAGGATGTGCCTGTCTGTTGCCTTCCACAAGTACTTTTTCCTTTGTGCTACACAAGTGTGGAAACCCGGAAAGCACCAGCAGCGTGAGTCATTTGCTAGGCAGGGGCTAGGCAGAATAGCAGAGAATCTCCCCCACCATAGAAGAGACAGTTGTAGTGAGAATACGGGACTAGGAATTTCTCCACTCCCACTCTTGGACAGAATGATTCAGGTCCACTTTATTTTTCAGGGTGCCAAATTACTAAGTCTAAACTACAGTGAGGGTTGGCAGCAGACCAAAAGTTCATTTGTAGGTATTTTCACAAAGAAGTTCATTTAGGATATGTAGAACAAGTCACCAGTGATATATCTACTCAGTTATAGAGTAGGCCAGAACCTCTTTTGGGAACTTGGCTCTCCAGCCAGGTTTGTGCATTGTGCTGTTGGTAACTTTTTTTTTTAGGATTTAACCAAGAGTCCTATTTTTTTCCCAGCTCTTTTCTGAGCTATGCAGAGATTTCTGCAGTGAAGCAATTGCTCCAAAATAACTACAAATGAATTGTGGTAATTATGGTTTAAAACTTTAACATTTTTCTCTTAGATCTGCAAAGGATGACATTTTGAAATGCTTTAGAGAAACACAAACTATTCCTGCAGTGACTTTTCACTCCAGAAGACTGTAAAGAGGATAGAATCTAGCCCAAGGGTCAAATTGTATCCATTTCTTCCAAAACTTTTTTTTAGTAGTGTTTTTGTTTGTTTGTTTTACCTTTTTCATTGTAATAAGCAGAATGGGAGCAAAGAGATTTTTTTTTTTAGTTTTTGCTTCACCATCTCACTTCTTCCAGAACTGAAGAATAGTTGAGAGGATTTTGCACGTATTGTTTTAGAGCCGTAGTGGCATGGAGAAGTGTAGAATGCTTCAGCTCCAGTGTCTGCTGGAGGTTGTTTGAACAGAGATAGGAACACAGTAAAAACATTTTCCCAATTTTACAAGTTATGCTTCAGCAAACGTGTCTGTAGCATCCTGTCCCCAGCAGCAAGGAAGCAGGTTTTATTAACACCTGTGGCATGTGGTTGCCCATAGGGGAAGTTGTGTTTTGAAAAAAGTTTTTTAAATATTCTATGTACATTGAAGAAGTTAAAGCCTCTTGAAGCATAGGAGGTTGTAGTGTTTGGGGGATGTCCTACAGAGATCAGTCCATAATAAAGCTGTATTTTGTGCACATGAGCTTTTCAAGGGTGACAGAAAACTTTGCTGTGCCCTGGAAAACAGATCCAACAACCGCATTAGGCAGTATTTTAGATATGTGGGTCTGGGACTCGAGATGGCACGAGTGTAAGATTAGAAACAGGACAAGTTTACCTGATGGAATTGACACCTGCATACAAGACCTCCTTAAGATATGAAATGTAAGAAGGAAACTGCCAAGTGTGGATGGAAACACTCAGCTTGCCACTGAACGTGTGCGTGTTGAAGGCACAACCCGTAGCTGGTTAATTCAGCTATTGGTTTCTGATTGGGGTAAGTATCTCGTTGCTTGGATCATGTTTTAGATAACGATCATGCCCTCTAGTGGAATTTTTCACATACAGAAAATAGTAGAATATATCTTTTTCTGTTTTATAACATCAGCAACATCTTTTTCAAGGGCACAAATAGGTTTAACTAGTCACATTCATAACTGCAGCTGTATGAAACACATGAAATCAAATTTAGAAAGTTTGTAGTTTTTTATGGAATTATTACTATAATCATACAAGTCAACATGTTGTCCAATACCCCAGTCGAGAATACTTTTTCAAGTTACTGAAGATTTGTACTTACACTGAAAATATATTCAACTGGTAGATAAGTATAAGAATTTCCTGGTCTATTTACCTTATTTTTACAAGAGCATTTTAAGTGTGATGAATGAATACATGTTTTTTAATAGTGGCTCAGCAATAGAAACAGAGAGCATAGTATAAAGAATTGGAATGGAAAAAAAAAAAAGAATAAAGTTCAGGCTGTAGATTTAGTCAGAATAATAGCAGATAAATGACTATTATGTCCCTTGTTTCTCAAATACCTCCAGAGTTGCTGTTAAATTGCTGTTAAAGGCAGGCTCATTACCATATAGTCTGGGTGGACCTTGAATTTGGAGCACAGACCTGAGCAGTAGTTACTTTGGGGTGGCAGTGCATATTGCACACACATGTGTTTTAGTTGAATGCAGTAAATAGGATTCTGCAGTTAGAGAGTTATTGTACAAGGAGGCAAGAGGGCCCAGCCCAATTTCCATTTGTATTACCTAGCAAGTCACTTAAGGCCTGTGAATCAGGACCACACCTAACGCAAATAAAACAACTGTCAGGTAAGGTTCTTAACATCCTTTAAATTAGGGATCTGGAATGCACTTTGATAGCTTCTGAGAGCAGGCATTATGTTAGCATACTGCTCTAAAGGAGAAATTATTTCCATTTTAGAGTTCTACCTCCACTCTCCATTCTTGATTTTCATGTCATGGGATAGAAGTGAAATCTTGACTGTATGTTGTTATTTGTTTTTTAAAGTCTAAAGTTCTGCTATTTGGAATATTTTTGCTTTCCAAATGACCAGCAGAAATACTGTTAGAAAGAAAAATCGACTCTCTGTATTTTACAGTTTGATTATCCTCTATGGCATCTGGTTCAGATTTGCAGTATGAAGAGAAAGGAGACGTAACACGGTGTTAAGAGCACAGAGCTTGTATGTCCATGCACACACTGGGTGCAGAGGACTTAAGTTTTGTAGATTCAGTTTAACAAGGTGTAATATCAGTGAAAAAAACCTGTTTGTTATAATGATTTCCATTTAATTAAGAAATCCATTTCTCAGTGTAGTCTGAACACAAGACTTGATATCAGTGCCCTCGTACTGTAAATCAAGAAAGGCAGCTCAGCACTTACTCTGCCATTGTTTTCCCCCTTGATAAAATCAGTCAGAATAGAGATGTAAAAGTTAACTGCTCAGAAATGAAATCTCTTCAAACTGAGAGTCCATGCTAAAAAATGTCAAAATTTATGGTTATCTTTAAAACAAGCAGTGGAAAGTCTAAAATGGATTGAAGGCAAAGCTATTAAATGGGAGGGAAAAGCTGAGCGAGCCAGTGTTTCCAGACATAGAGACCCCTGAGAGATATTAATGTACAGTGATTCTAAACTTCTGACAGGAGACAATTCCCCACAATATTTATATCCCGTAGTTAAAAAAAAAAAATGACAGTCTTAAGGCCTGCTAAGCAAGTTAAAAAAAAAAAGAAAAAACTTTGTTTCCACTGCCCTCTGCATGGTCAGTTGATGGGTGCTTCAGATTCCCAGTTATTATGAATTTATTTTCCTATCTTGAGTCTTGCAACATATCTGAGGGCAGCTATGGCCAAACCAGAGTATTTACATTAACCAACTCATGTGGTCTGTGGACACAGCAAGTTTACAGAGCCATCGAAAGTGGTTTCAGAGGGAGCTGGCAGATGACTACAATGATTATCATTGTTACGGTCTCAGTGGGAGTCTGGTTTAGTCTAATTAACATAACAGTGGGAACCCAGTGGCAAAAATAATCAGAAACACTAACGATGGCTTCTATTGTGCAGCCAGAGTGGCTGACTGGAAAAGAGAGACACTGTGATGCATGTGGAACAGAAGGCAGAAGGGTGACTAAGAGAGAAGGGTGACTTTTTTGTGTAGTCATAACACTTAGCTGAGGTTTCTTCACACAGTTTACTGTAGTTTAGGTGTTCTAAAGTGTGTTTACATCCCTCCCTCAATTGACTAAGCTGGCAAGCTAACTTGCTTCCCTGAATCATATCTAAGTTAGAGCTATAGTGTGCAGTGAACTAAAGCAAAGTTCTAGATTTCTGCTCAAGTCCAAGCTTGTAAAATAGGCTTTAATACAGTTCAAAGCTGAGGTAAGAGAAATCAAAACAGAGATTTCATCAGAAAACAAAAATCCATTTGTAACATCTTAAAAACATTTCTTAAAAATATCATTAGTTCTGATGTTTTTAAACCAAATTCTGTCTGTTTCACTCAGGTATAGATGCTATTTGGAAGGAGTTCTGGGCACTACTACTAATAAAATAAGTGGCAGTGGGAGGAAACTGCCCAGAGATACCAAAACATTTGCTATCATAACAGGGTAGGCACTACTGGAAGTTTTGTTAAGATCTTTGGTATTCTTTACAGAACTGTACACCACGTTTCAGGAACAGATATGCCGAAGTAAATCATACAGAGGGTGGTTTCAGTTCATAAAACTCTGTGGGTTCCTTTTCCCACCACTTTCAGAAGTTTATTTTGCGGAAGCCTAAGGAGATGCAGCTGTATCCACAATGCAATTCTAAAAATAGCTTTCACAAACTGCCAGTATTGGAATGTATCCTGGCCCTAAATGCTGATTCCAGAAGGAACAGTTGGAGCCATAGTATGTTCTTTACCTTGCTACGAGAGAGCATCCTGTAACTAGATCATAACATTGTAGGTTAGTCAGCAAACAGAAATTAAAATGATCCTTTTAGGAGTTTTCATCCCGTTGCTCAGCACTAGCACAGGAAATTTATAAAAGAAAATGAGAGAAACAGAGTATAAAGAAGGATGAAGTTCTTGGACAATTCAACTATACAATAGTTCTTTCTTCAAAGCAGCTAAAACCACGTTTTTGATAAACTTCCTTGTGAAAGAATTTACAGTAGTATTGTATGGCCACCAATCAAAGAATGATCAGACAGGCTTAGAGAAAATGAATGCTGAGTGTCTTTTTTTTTTTCTGACTGAAAATAGACATCTACTTCTCATCCTAAACCTATGGTGAAAAAGCAGTTGAAATATATAGATCAAATACAGTAATCATTGCAGCAGCCTATCCTATTCAGATTCTTGCAGTTTTGGTGCACAACTAGAAAATTATGATAGAGAAGTCTTAGATCATTCAATGGGGATGCAGAAGAAGTGTGAAACACTTGACAAAGTGCGAAATAAGGCAACAGGAGGAAGGAAATGGAAGAGAAAGTGGCTTGGCGGTCAGCCCGTGGGAGGAGGACGTAGAAATGTGTCTACTAAGTGCTAGCCCTGAATTGTTTCCTTTTAGAGAAGCTCCTCGACCTCTCGGGGTTTGCCCCCTCTTCAGGGCTTTCCTGTGAGTGTGTGGATTTTGCATCTCTCAGTGAAGAGGGGGCTGCTTCTTGCATAGCCAGAGGAGATGACCTGTACACAGAGCAGTTTTTTTCTTCTCGGAACTGCTGTTTGAGATGGTTATAATCTCAACTGGGTGACCCGAGATCCTACGATCAAGAGGAAGGGTGTCTGAATAACTTAAGTATCTCAGGTATCTGAAAAGTGGAAGATATGTCTGCTGGCTCAGGAGGTACTTCTGTACAGAAAGGCCTGGCCAAAAGGAGCACCCGACGCTGCATCTAGAAGGGCCTATGTAAATAAACCTCACAGGAGAGGGCGCCAGACAGCAGGGAGTAATTTTCATTCTGCTGGCATCTTAAAGAAGCGGGAAGGGAACACCGGAACGTCTCAGTTGTGGCTCAGGGGCTATTTTATACAGATGAGGGCAGCTGAGCACCTGTGCTTTGGGTAGTCACTGTATTCAGCGTTCACAGTAGCACTCAGGACATTTGAGCATCGAACAGAAATCCAGTTCCTCTCGTTCATGTCTTTGATCACTTAGACATGTAATATTGATCATTCCCGTATAGCCAGATGTGCCAGTGCAAACTCAATAGGAACTGTGTAACTTCCTTTATTTTTATTGCATCATGCTAGTACTTCACAGCTGTGTGATACCAGTTTCTGCAGTGAAGTAGTTCTTTATAAAGCTAGAAAATCCACTGACAAAGACTTAGTCCGATGTGGTTAGAGATCGCTTTTTGTGCTCCCAGAATATCGAATTAGGCCACCCATGGAGCTAGGTTACCAGGGGGTGTGTTTGTTTTCGGGGATGTGCCAGCACAACGTGCCTGCGTTCTGCAGGCAGCAGAAACATTCGGGGAACGGGACCCTGGAGCTCTGCCGGGCAGAGTCTAATGACTTCTTTTGTATTTACATGAACACGGACTCAGTGGCAGCTCCTTATATCCTTGTACCTGTCCTCAAATACGGCTTGCTTGCCTGAAGCATCTTCACGCTTGCTGGACTTTCACAGTCCTGCACTTATATGTATGTTCTATGGTTTGATGAAAAACTTTTGCTTGGCTGTCTTTAAATCCACAAGCTCAAACTTCTCTCGTGTTTCACTGCTATGAAGCCCTGCTGGCAAGAAGATTTTTGTGCACTCATAGTTAAAACCATCAAAACGTGGCTGTCTGTGGCTTTCCTGCTCTGCCGCCTTGCTGTGAGGCTCGTGCAATGCTCCTCCTCACCGTTCCTTGCTGACTGCCTAAAAGCAGCAGATACAGCTGTCACCTGGGCAGCTAATTCCAGGGATCGCTGCCGGCTACGGCAGTCAGAGCGAGGGCTGCTAAGGATGTCCTTCAGTCTCTGCTTCCTGGTTTTCACAGAGTTTCAATTTCGCTGAATGCGAGACTTGGGCATGGCTCAGGATATCGCTGGGTGACCATGAAGCTTTTTTTGTCGTTTATTGTTTCTGTCCGTGGATGAACAAAGCAAAGAGCCCCTGAGGCTGAGAGCCGGGTGCAAAGTGGCTGGCAGCGATAAAGAGAAGGAAGGAGGAACAAGTGAGAGTTTGACCTCACAACCTTTGTTTAGATTGCTGGTTCTTTTTAGTATTTCCTCCTGTTATTCTTTCAAGCCTTCAGGGAAAGAGGAGGGAATTGTAGCCAAACCATTGTTCATACTTATTTCATAATCTAAACATTTTTATCTTCTCCCCCTTCTCCCTTCCACCCCCTCCCCCCCCCCCTTTTTTTTGGCAATTGTTGAAATAGCTGTAGTAATACACAAGAGAAATGAATTCTACGATATAAATTTTGGAAGGTTTATTTGGGGCAAAGCACCAAGTAACAGGTAATTGTTCTGGCAGGACTAAAAAAGTTTTGGAGGCTGCTTTCAGTCCACAGCAGTGACGTATGCGCACAAAATAAGGGTACAGTATAGGCCTCCAGGCTGTGCCTAGGGCCCTTACAGCTGGATTATAGTATATAGGTAGAGTCTTCTGAAAGAATTCCTTCATTTTAAGTTAGGGGAATTGTAGAACCACACTGTGGCTGTAAAACCACAATGCTCTCACCTCTTTTCTGTATTCTTTGGCTTTCCACAGTATTTAAAGACTTTTCAGTTCTGTCCCGTACTTTGCAGACTGTGCAAAGGTAAAAGAGAAGGGTTTATTGCTACCTTTTTTTTTTTATATGTGTATATATATAAAAGACTTGGACAAAAGCTAGCCTTGACGTAGTTCAGTTACCAAATAATCAACTTCTCTATGATCCATAATAATACTCCTAATCATCACGTTTCAGCAGAATTGGGAACACCAGCAGAAGGTTTTATTTTCTCTCATTTCAGGCAAGTGAGGATTCCAATACCTAAGGAAATACTTTATTAAATATCAGAATAGAAAGGAAAAACAATAGTTGCATTAACTTTATGTACAGTGTTGCCATTAACTGTGGTCAAAACCCATCTGGTAAAGCTGAGCTACATGGATAACCAAGGAGAATAGAGGTTTTTAGTAAATGTCAGCAATAGAGGCCATATTTTTTTTTTCCCTGCAGAGGGCTGCTTTACTCTAGTAAATAAGTCAGAATATTCAATACAGTCCAGCAACTAGTAGGGCTGCAATGATGGAAGTGCAAGCAATTTTTATGAGCATATTATACTTTCCTATAAAAGCAGAATAAATATTGACATTTAAAATGCTCTAAAAAAATCCACTAGAAATTTGATCGAGTTTTTCCATTTTAAGTAGATGGTTATTATATAAAGATGTGCAATTTAGAGCAGGAGATATTAGATACTACTAGTAGAGCAAACCATAATGCTTTATTATGAAACATTATACAAATATGATCCTGATTTGTATTATTATATACAAAGTAGCATTAACCATCATAAAAGATGCAACAGACACTGTTATCATGGCCAGGCAATTGCAATGTCTATATGGCTTGCAAACAGTAATGTCATAGGAGTTTAATTGTTTAATTTTGCCTGTTTTTTTCTTTTAATTATTTTTATTATTTTAAGCCGTAATTAACATAGAGGAATATAAAATAAAGCAAAGCTAATGCTGGGGTGCAACCTGTGTTGTTATAGCCAGGCACTTATCAGTTTCATATGATGCAACAGCTGTGGTAAAGATAACACAAATGAGGACCCAAGCTAGACAACAAGCTAAAGCAGCAGACTGCTTGTTACCCACAGCGTTAGCGAGCAGGAGAGCAGCACTGCAGGTGCAAGAGAATCGGGGCAGAGGTACCGATGTGCCAGCTCCCTGCACTGCTCTCCCAAAGGACAGTGCAGAACTGTGTGTCCAGGCATCACTACCCAGACAAGTTTGGCTGTGGTTAACTGCAATGATTCGTGATTCCTGCACTACCGTAAGCTACTTGTTGCTCTTTGTACACTGATCAGAATCCTAGTGGCAGATCCGGCAGCGTTTGATGCTGTGGGTGCTAGAGTGGGGGAACTGAGCCCCTGGCGCTGATGCCCATGGATAGGAAATGTTGGAGATGTTTTTCTGTTGTCTGGGCAGGTTCTTCCATGTCAAGGCCAAAGGTAACTTGGAGAAGAGCATTAGGCTAATGGGATTACAAGGATCAACGGGTACCTCCGCTGCCAACATGATTGCCTTTTGTTGCAATGCTTATCACTGCAAGACATCCCCATGTCAAAACTAGGCTTGAATCGAGATATTGCTGAGCAAGTACACACTTTGGGCATCATTAGCTGAAAAGCTTGTTAGCACTTGGGGATCTATTTGCTTTAGTTATAAAACTCAGAGTGCCAAGTTTTTTGTAACAGACAAGGTAATCACTTCTGATAGAGGGAAAATAATTTCACACTATCCAGATGTCCTTCTGTGTCAGCTGTGCTTTTGAACTCTTACAGCTACTCAGTGTGCAGTAGGGTTTGGGAAATCCCTTTCAATCACTACATGTGTCTTCTTGGATAGACTCCTGAAGAGAAGTTTCTCTGTGAAAAGTGGAGACCTGAAACAGGAAGACTGCATTTAAACCCTGTGCTTCATCTTAATGAATATATTCAGGGCAAAAAAACAACCCAAACCATCTGTGTCCAGAAGAAGCAAATCCTGACGCGGTGAGGATTTTTCCTCTCCTTCCTTAATCATGTCTGCAGGATCATTCGTCCCCTGCAGCAGACAACTGCCATACTTTTGAAGAATTGTTAATAATACGTGAACATGAGCTCACTTGGAAGGAAAGTTTCATCCGTATCTTTGCTAATCAAAAAGGGGCAGAATTTCAGGGGCAATATAATCCCTCCTAACTCCTCTGAGTATAGAGCCGTGCTGTAATTTAATTTCGTTAAGAAGAAAAATGACAGGTCTCCTTTATAGCTTTTGATGTCTTGCCTCACTGAACCTTGTTTATAGGCAGCAGGGTGCCCGTGGGGGGTGGCATGTTCGGTGGTGTGTCTTGTATTCAGACCTGAAATCGTTGGTTTTGCTCTTTAGCTGCTTTAGGTAAAGGAATAACTTGGTGAAGGCAGGACAGTGAGCAACAGAGGTACAAAGTTTCAGTGTGTCTTATGGTTCCCAAACATAGCAAACGGGATCAAAAAGATGTGACTAACAGCAGTGAAAGAAAAATAACTCTCCTCTTCATGGCAAGGCAGTCGTGCTCGTCCCTCAGACTGTGTCCACCGTGCATAAGCTTTCCTCCTGTTACCTGAGCTGAAAACCTGCCTGTGGAAATCGCACCCTATAAACACATTTCCACCACTCGAGGTGTTTTTCCCTTTTGCCTTCCCAAGCAGGTCTGGCTGCTGTTTCGAGGCTGTGAGGCGTGCATTGAACCCACCACTGACTGAATTTATCCTGAATTTTCTGGTGAGATCCCAGATGTAGCTGCTCTTTCTGGTCAGTTGTTCTGAAGCAGGGGAAACATTGTGCAGTGGAAAGTGCAGTCAGCTGAGGCTTTATTAACTGGTTTCTACACAGCACGTCTGCTTCAAGGTGAGGGAACAAATCCTTGTCTCGTGTTTGACAATGAGGAAGCTTGCATCACCAATTCATTTGCAAAGACCTGTATGGTAGCTGCTTCGACAAGAGTGTCCTCACTAATTAAAAGATTACTTTTAAAGGCAAATGAGCAGGAATCTTCATTAAAACCTCTAGGAGACTAACTTAACTGATTTCATAATCTAGTGAATAAGAAGAGAAGGAAGTGGTGTTAGAATGTACCAGATATAATTTAATAGTACATTCAGTAAACAAGAGAAGTTCAATATGTATAATTTAATTTGCATAGATGTAAAAACAATAATTATTTGGCATCTATGCAGGCAAATGGACAACATAACAGCTTTAGGCCCCTCTTAACTCTTTGATGCTTTAATATGTAGGGAAGACAGTCAAGAATTAGTCTTAAGGATTCTGAATTTCACTTCCCCGCTCAGAGACTATTCCTTTCCCAGATGCCTTCACTCTAGTGTCATATCCTAGGAAATCCAGAGTTTCCTCCTTAGTGGTTGCCATCTGTATTTAGTTTGCAATGTACTTTCCTGTTCTTCTAGATACAGCATTGCCTCTCCAGACTTCCAAAAAGCAGACTCCAACTTCAAAGACTCACAAGACCAGCATCAAAAGAGCAAGATGAAAACAGGCCTCTCATTACATTTGTGACGTGGCAGAAGACAGAGCTAACAGCACTTGTGCAATAAGAATAGAAAGGGGCAAAAGAACCGTAGGACCATTTGCCATAGGGCTTGAGGAAAGTTGTTTTAAACTTAAGATAGGGTGTAATATCTTGTTCTAGAGAGATCAGTGATCTCCAAGGCTTTTTCTACCTGTGTGATCATGGTGTGCGGACTAGTCATCCTTCTCTGTGGACAGACTGTACTTGAGAGAATCTGTTTATTTGTAATAAGCTAAAAAAACCACCTTGATAAAACAGCTGGTAAGATGCAGTGTGTACTTACAGCTTTGTTAATTTGTTATAAAAAGTATAAGCTGCTCAGAACATATTTACCACTCTTGTTTTTCACTTTAATGAACCAGGAACTTATATCACACTGTAGGGTGCATAAAGATAGGAAAGGAAATGATGAACATACCTTCTCGTGGGCGTATATTGTTTCAGAGGGCCAGCCCTGTCCTTTACACAGAAGTTAGCAATGTGCAATTCTCATTTTTTGAGAAGCAATTCTATTTATTTATCTAAGCAACATTCTGTTCTTGCTTACCTAGAGCAGTAACACCCTGCAGTGTGATGGTTGAGAAGACTGACTTTAGTGAACATGTCAGTATACATTAGGACTACAGTTATTTTGCAAATCCAACAAGCTTGTATGAAAATGCAGTGCCACTAGCAGATTCTTTTATCATTGCAAGAGACTTGGCATTCTTCTTTAAACTCCAGCTACTTAAATCCTACTATTCAGGAATTTCAGGTGTCAAGAAGAGAGAAAAGGTTCTAGCCCTCCTTTACAGGAGAGCATTTTTGACCACACCTCACTCTTAGAAAAGTTGGGGTTTCTTATTTTTTGGATTTTATGCTAGAAGGTGGTTTTTTTTTTTTTTTTTTTTTTTTTTTTTTTTTGTGGGAGAACATGTGAGGTCGGAAATGCCAGGAGAATTTTAACAGTGCTGACATCTAGATGAACCTCACAGTGAGCTGCGTGCACTTACTAAATCTGATCAGAGAACTACTGGACTCTTCCATGTCAACCTTAGTGCATTTTTATGAGGAAGATTCTCTTCTGAAAAGTTTAAGAAATCCTTTGGATGAGATTAAAATGTGTGGACTAAATGGATATTTACAAACAATTTGCAAACAAGTAGAGTAAAATGATGAATATTATCTACAGTTTGATATTTCCTGAGTTTTCAAATGATGGCTGTTTGCATGCTGAGTGGGAAGAAAACATAATTGGGAATGATAATAAGGAGTGGAGAAGGGAGGTGGAGAAACCTATTCCCTGTACTCATCCACCTCATTATTTTTCACTGGGAACCTAAGGCATTTCTCTCAGGTGCTTTTGCTCGCGTTGGACTGTGTTTATGAGGCAACCAAGAAGGCTGTGGGAGAGTATAAACAGGATAAACCCTTCATTTTCCTCTGAAGCGGATGGTGCAGGCAAAGGCTGTTTTGCAGCATGCCAGAGCAACAGGTTCCCTACATATCTTAAGTTACACTTAGGTGGTGTTGCTGCATGGGGGAGGTAGCCAACAACGTGACAAAGATTTTATCAGTCCTTCTGATGGCGCGTCTGCACTTTGTCAGCCCTGCGGTCACACTGAGGACCGTGTGTTTGCCTAACACCCGCTTTATTTGCTGGCGTGACCATTTCTGTGAGAACAGACCTCGTAGTCATGTCTGTGTCTTTGGCGCTTCATGGTTATGTTACAGTTTCCTCTACAGAGACGTAACAGTGAAGTACAGCCCTGTTCACTCCGGAATTCACTTGCGGTGGCAGTGGAAGAGCTCCATCATGTTGCCCTTCAGGATATGATACAAAACAAGCTTTTAGAGAAGGAGCATCTTGTCGTTGAGAACTGCAGTGCATTATATGTGGCTACATTAAATTAAAATCAACCATAGCCAATTTCTTATGCTAGAGGAGGATGGTTTTGCTTTTAAACAGGATCATTTGTCTCTCTCCCTGACTTTTCTCACATGTCCTGCACCTACGGAGGAGTAATGTGCATGCTGGTGGTCAACCCGCTGGCGGGCAGCTCTGCAGGACAGGCCCTGGGGCCCTGGCGGGCAGCAAGATGGACACGAAGCAGCAATGTTGCCCTTGCAGGGAGGCAGATAGCGGTGTCCTGGGCTGCATTGGGGTGCCAGTGCGTGGAGGGAGCTTGATCCTTCCCCTCCCTCAGCGCTAGTGAAGCCACACGGAGCTGCTGCAGCAGTGAGGGGTCCAGCAAGGGGTCACAGCGATGTTTAAGGGACTGGAGCATCGGGTCTATGACCGCAAAGAGCAGACCCAGAGGCATCTTGCCAGAGTGTACAAATAGGTGGTGGGAGGGTGTGAAGAAAACAGACTGCTGCCCAGTGCCAGGACTGGAGGCAAAGGCCTCAAACTGAAACCCAGGAGGTTGCATCTAAGTGTAAGAAAAAGCTGTCTTTACTGCGAGCGAGCTCCTCCGAGCGGATGAGGAGTTTCCATCCTTGGAGATACTCAGGAGCTGTCTGGACATGGTTGGGGCCGTGTGCGACCTTGTTGAGCGGGGCCTTGGACTGCACCATGTCTGGAGGGGCCTTCCACCCTCAGCCTTCAGTGACGTCTTGTTAAAGGTGCTTGGGACACTAACTTTCCTATTAAGCCACAGCACGTCCCTGCCTTCAAAGGAAAATGCTGGTGCTTAATTAGCTGCCATTTGTGAAATGCTTGGGGATCTTTGCATAAAAGGTACTATGGCAGTATGAAATGTTATAATTAAAAGAAAAAACAGTGTTTGCACTGCACTGTAATTAGCGAGGCTTCCCATTCCGTGCACCCGGACACCTTCCCAAGCACAGAGCCGGGATCTGCCTTATTCTCATCGCCTAAACGGCGAGACAGGAGAGCAGTGCCATCGGTTTCCGCGCTTCCTTCCTCCAGCGCCACGGGCTCGCACTAGAGCCGCACGCGGCCGCGCACGTAGGGAGCTCCCGGCCCGGAGCCGCCTAACGGGCGCGCGGCGCCGGGGGAGGCCAC
>JAWLRI010000980.1:257629-305965 GCA_034781795.1 Crypturellus tataupa
CGGGCAGCGACTCCGCGCCCCGCTCCGCGCCCGGCCATGGGCGGCTCGGCCTCCTGCGCGCTGGACGACGCCAAGTGCGCCTACATCCGAGGTAGGCGCGGCGGGAGCGGGCGGCAGCGCCGCGGCTGGTCCCGGCTCGGGGCAGGACAGGGGAAACTGTTATTTACGCCGTATTCATTTCTTCTTGTTTAAAGTAAATACCCTGAGGAGGCTGCTGCAGCGTTGGGAAGCGGGGTGTTGGGGAGCTTCCTCCTCACGAGATTCCCCGCGCCCCTGAAAGAGGAAACGCGGCAGAGGGCGGTTTGGGCCGTTGGTGCCGCTGGGTGGGCGGCCGGCGCGGGGCGGGTATCCGCAGCGCGTGCGGGAGGCGCCGCTCCCCGTGGGACGCGAGCGGGAGTCCCGTCCGAGGGCGGGGGGGAGCCCTTCATCCACGCTGTGAGCCGGTGCGCAGCTTCGCATACGCAAATAACGAAGTGAAATCATCGCAAAAAAGGGAAATTAAAACAGAGCCGTATTTTCGCCCGGCTCAAGTTTGCTGCTCTTGCTGGGGATGAGGATTTCCCTCGCTCCGAGCTCTTGCTTTTGCAAATGACAAGGATGCGCTTTGGGTCACAGCTGTCTGCAAGTTGTTACTGCCTACAGCGGGGAAAGGAGTCGGGAGGAGCATCCTCAAATGGCAGGGCGTCCCGACGGGCGGTGTGTGCCGAGATCGGGGCTGCGTGCGCGGTTCAAACCTTGCTCTCCCCTGCTGCCCTGGTATCGCCTGGTCTGGCGTGCTCCGAGGAGCGGGGGCTGTCCGGATCACAGACTCTGTAGGCTGAAAACACAGCACAGGCTGCCTCTTTTGCAGAAGACTCATTTGTGTGTGTGTGTCTGGGGTTTTTTCTGTTCCAAGATGACACAGGATAGCATTTAGTAAAACGGGGAGGGAGGTATCTGCTTTTTGTGTCACTACAGTTGTATAAATGGCTTGTGAGGCATCAGGCTCAGGGATAGTATCTCGCACATCCTATTTGGAGAATGCAGCTAGTTACCTTATCCAAACTCGACGTGATCTCTTAAAGCTGAGATAGTCATGTTGGCCCAAATATCTGTACACTTAAGACAGGAAAGCTTGAGTATTGCTTCAAGTGAGTGTTCAGACTCAGCTCTCTCTACACTCCCTTCCCAGCACCGTTTCAGTGTCTTTGTGAGCAAAGTTAGTCTTTGTGGATCCTTTGTGCTAGTTTTGACGCTAGATTTTAGTGTCTGCCGTAGAGCTGCTGTCTCGTGCCCTTTCTCCGTGCCCGCAGAGCAGAAGCTCGCAGAGGCTGAGCCCAGCTCTCTGGAGCGGGTCCCTGCCACACCAGCCTCCACCTGCGAGCTGGCCCAGGCACCGTGTCAACGGAGCGGCCTCAGGGGCTGCTCCCAGCAAGGTTTAGCCAAAACGCATGGGTTGGAGCCAAATGCAAATTCTCGACGTGTTGCGTGACTGCTGTGTAGTTGTTGTCCTGATGCTAACTTGCTGTTGTTGTGATGGTGATTTAGTTTGTCTAAAGCAGTGTCCTGGCACTGCAAAACCTCGTAGTTTACTTAGGTATCACTTAAGCCGCAGCACAATATAGCAGATGGAAATGAGAACTTGCGGTCTAAAGGGACAGATGCAGTTTCTCCAGTAACATATGTACAGATTTACAGCTTTTATAATTCCCAAAGATTTATTTCCTCTCATTGCGCATTTGAGGGAAGAGAGCAAAACAGCTACATAAGTTGTGTGCATGTGTATAAAAACGCCCACTGATGTGTCTAGGTAAATCACAGAGAACCAAGGCACTGGCACGAGCCCAGCTGCGGGCGACACCTGGGAGGCCCCTCCTGCCCGCGGGGAGTAGCCTCCAGCCCCGTCAGACCCGCTGGAGGAATGCGTTTCAGAGATGATTTAGAAAGCATTTGCCTAGGAGTCTCACAATTATTGAATGCAGGAACCGTGATTTCTGCGTAGACCTCCTTCCCCCTCTGGGCTCCTATGGAAGAAATGGTAGTACAGTAAGAGCTGAATTGCAAATCATTAGGATGTTTGTATGCTTTTGGGAGAGGCAGCACCTGAAAGCCATACCCAAAAGCAGGTGGGAAGTCAGCTGGTGTAACTGCTGGAATGAGAATGTGGTATGTTTTTGGTAGCCAATAATGTTTGACAGGAGGATATATAATGCCAACGTGGAATATTTCAGGTAGTCTTTGCTCATTTATTAGCACCATGTGAGGCTGCCTTTGAATATGCAATGGCAGGGGACGCTGCTGGGACACTTGATAATGGGATGCAAGATCCCAGGTACTGCATGAGCAGTGCAGACTTCTTTGCTCATGACAAAGTTTTGCAAAACTTGATTTTCTAACTCAGAAAATCACTATGTAAGAGACTATATATAGCATGGAGTTACATTTTCTAAGCCATCAAAAGATCTTTTGTCGTTTTCGATTAGAAATCAATAGAAATCGGACATTAATGTGGGATGAAATCAGGAATAAAATGCAGAAGTTTGATTTTTCTTACTCCTCACTGGAAGAAATGAATGTAGAATAATGGAAAAATGCAAGTGAGCAGGGATATGTAGGAGGACAGATTGGGTTTGGTGGGAGAGAACTAGATTGGAGCTGATGTGAGGAGCAGGAGAGTCTCCCATATCAGGTCAGCAAGGAGGGGCAAGGGAGAAAGGACAGCACCCTGACTGGTGTAAAATCTTAGTAGCTCCAATGATGTCTTCTGTTCTGTGTTGAATAAGCCTATTTTTCTAAGCATGCCAATGGTGAATTGGAAAGGAATTTTTTGTATTTATGTGTGAATCTCTCAAGGAGATTGAGCTTTTAAAAATGAATGGGAGAACTATGGAGGTAAAAATTCTTTTTTGAAGAGTTTTGATGGGACTAGATGTGAAATATTAAGGATGGAAATGATTGTGGTTTAAAAAGGGGCAGTAATAATCAGGAGGTTGGGAGTTGGCCATGTGAAAAGTGTTTATTAAAAGAATTTACCCTTGCAGTGTGATGAGACATGGACTAAACTTGGGATGGGAGGTGCTGGTTACGTGATTTCTGTCTGATAATATTTAATGGGCATTGCACCCAATAAGGAGTGGTGTTAGGGTGGTACGGTGGAGTTACAGGACTCGGGTGCACCCATGAAATTGGGGAAAAAATGAAAGTGCCATGAAAGAACCAGCTTAGCTGCATGTCCTGTGACACTACCAGAGAAAACTGCTAGAAACCTTTTGTTCAGGCCTCTGCTGTCAAATAAGAAAGGCTCTAGGATGCAGATCTCACATCCAGGGTAGGATGGCCTTCAAGGGCTTTGCGGTTCTCCGTTTCACATCACCACTATTTGTAGGCCAGATTGTGCTCTATCATGTGTGGTACTTTGGGAACTCTGCACCCTGCCCCCCCAGACTTCCCCAATTTGGAGAGATTGCAAGCAATTAATGCATGTCATTTCGACAGTTACATCTTCAAAGGAGTCCAGCATGCAAAAGCTGAGCTTTTCTGAAGGTTGTTTTTTATTAAAGGCGTTAGCTTCCCTCACCACATCCAATCTGGTGTAGAAATAAAGCAGTCTAGAGGACAAGGCTTCCCAGGCAATTGCTTTTATTTTTTTTTATATTTATTTCAAAGCCCTTTTCCTTCCTTCCTTTCCGTCTCATCCCCGAGTGATGTGCTCGGCGGGGCAGATGTGGTGCTGAGTTCTTGGACAGGGAGGGTGCTGGGATTCAGTTTGGTGCATGGGCATAAGCTATGGGGGTTTCTTCATTAAGGTCTTCTCTTTTTTTTTTTTTTTTTTTGGCTAGCAGATCTTCTCACAACTCTTCTTTCCAGTGAAAGCTCTTACAATTTTGTCGCTAGCGGTTTGTTTTGGCCCCTGGATTTTATGTGCAGCTCGTGAAGATGTAACTTTTTGCCCAAGGGTGAGATCAGTCGAGTTGGATGCCTTCCTGCAAGGTGCAGCCTCCTTATGAAAAATAAACAGACTCCTCCTGTTTTGTCAGGTTTTAGAGACTAAACAGGAGCCTGCTTTGCTCTTTGCTTAAAAGACAAGATAAGGAAATCGATGGCGAGCTTTACAGGAAAGCATGTGAGTAAATACCATCCCCCTTCTGCTCGGCTGTAAGGAGGGAAGCTGGCCAACGGTTGATACCGTTTGTAAATCGAATTCTGCCCAAAAGGGTGGCCAATGTGCACACTTAGTCATGAACAGGGATGCTAGAGAAAGGAAGAATAATTTGGAATTAATTGTGGAAAAAATGGCCTTTTGGAGAGATACTCCGCCCGTCTGCTTGACTTTCTGCTTTAAACTGTCGTGGAGTCCTTCTGTTTTTCATTTGGGCTTCAACTGCAAGTATAGCAGAATTTTGCAAGAAACCTGGCAGTGGCTACTGCCCTTTCTTTCCATCTGTTACAAGTTACGTGCATTAACTGCATTTTTGCAAGTCCTCACTGTTTTGATTTGGGCAGGTAAGCTGAGTTGCATCAGAGCGTAGTGTGGAAGTGTGATACCTCCCTGGCCTTAGCAACATCAGCTTCTTAAAGCTTACGTGATGCCTCTCATCTTCAGATTCTGCAATTGATTTTAAAAAGCAAAATACTTTGTTTTCCTTTCTGTGATTAGCAGAATCTAAGAAGGAGGCTAAGCAGCGTTTTAGGCGAAAAACATAGATTGACTCCAGAATTTATGATCCCAAGTTATCACTTAGTAAGTGGTAACAGGGCCATTCCGAATAGGCATAAGTAGCTACTTATGCAGAATGGAAAAATAGAGTGAACTCGGTGTGGAATTAAAATTTCAGGATGGATATTTGTTTCAATTCTTTATTGGATGGGTCTTCTTGCTAAATTCTTGAAGATGTTAATACGGGAAATTTGGGTGAACAATTCTTTTTACTCGGGTTGCTCTCTGAGATGTTTTTGTCCTCGTAGAGCTGGTCGCTGTTGCAACCAGCGGCAGAGATTCATCCCCTGCTTTTAATAAAAGGTGCTTGGCTGTTTCAAAAGGGAAACCAGCTTCTCTTTGATTCTCACGTTCTTTAACTCAGTGTGCTTTGTTTTAGGTTTGCACTGGATGCAACACAGGAGGTACCTGTCTGGCAGGGATGGGATTGGTGGGCAAAGCTATTTGCCATCCACATTATATGGAAGATTTGGGAACTTCGCCTTTGAGATATTATGGCAGGTGGTTTTTCATTGCTCATGTCCCATTTGTTAACTGCTCTCTAAAGCACTGCCAGCGATTTTTTTTTTTTTTTTTTTTTTTTTTTTAAGATTGCCCTCGTGCTGTCTTGCAACAGGCATTGGACAAATAGGAGAATTTCCCTAATCAAAACTGAAGGTGCCTTTTTGTTCTTCAGATTGTCCATGGTCCTATCACGTTCATCTTCTGTAAAGGGGTTGATTTTTCCATAAAGCTATTTATAATGTTGAATTAAGCACTGGGTATCAATGAAAAGAGCTTCTCAGTAGAGAGGGTGAGAAATGTAGTCACATTTGGCCAAAAAACTGCATAATTGAGGCGCGTTGTCAGGGTGGCGTCTACAGCTATTTGTTTGGTATTTGACATTTCCAAAAATCATGAAGATTTGAGGTTTTTAGTTACAGCAGCCTGGCCACAAAGGATCAGTAAGGCAGTCTTTGCATTTGATAAAAAATTTGTCAATATTAAAGGAGGAAAAAGAAAGTTCTGAGATTGTCATAGGGATGATTAAAGCAGCTTTGTAGTTGATGCCTTTAGGCAGTGGCTGCTGAAAAGCCAGTGCCTAGATGAGGAAGGATGATATTCATAAGCAGTGTGGTCATGGCTGCTTTCAAAGTACAGCAGCGTTTCTTTTTACAGCCTTTTCCTTTGCATACAATAAACATTCTGTTCTCTTTAGCACTTAAAAACAATAAAAAGTGGATTCAAGTTCTTGGGCCTGCGTTTTCGTTGCTTTTGCTGTTGAAGGACAGTGATGAAACATGAGGCAGACTCTTACATAAAAGCAACATGAAAGCTTACTGAAATTGCTTAAACTGCTGAGAAGAAAGGGATTGTCTGTTTGGGTTTTCTGGAAATTTTATCCTGCTCCTTTTGATTAGTTTCTCCCCCCCTTTTTTTTTCTTAAAAAAAAAAAAAAAAAAAGAGGCTAATGCCCCTTCCACACTTATGCTAAACTTGCTCCATGTAACCTAAAATTTGGGTGAATGGTTTGGTATGTGTATTTAACGATGTGTTAGTTTTTGAAATCATAAACATTTAATCTTCATGCTTCTGTGAAAAGTCTTTAGTTAATACTTGAGACATCAAGGCTTGTTTCTCCACTTCCAATAGCGGTGAAGTGTCAAGCCAGCGTGTGAGGCCACCAGAATTAATACTCAGTTATTGCCTTTTCTTTTTTTTCTTTTTTTCAAAATAAGCTAATGTTTTTAGCTAGCAACATGAGGACATAGAGAACCTGACTCCATGTTCTTCTGATCCGATAATCAAAAAGTCAAGCGCAGTTTTAAAGAATATGTAACTTTCAGTGGCTTTGTGCATGATATGTTCAGTGGCTTGATGAAAGCGCTGTTCTTTCAAGTAGTTTTCTGCTCAACATGTTGAGGGTCAGCTGTAACAAGAGAGGTGACACGTACCCATCAGAGCTCGACCCTCGTACTTGGCAGGTCTTTGCCACAGACATTGGTGGGTGCAGGGCCAAGCACTGGGATCTCTGTGGGTTTGACCAGCGTCGCAATCAGAGGATGGCAAGTTCACCATCTGGGCGGGCAATGTGCATTATGCTAAAGCCGGCACAGAGAAATGAGACTGTGCAAAGGCAGAATGAAGGAATATGACAACACAGCAATTCTCAGAGAGCTGTCAGACTTTTTAAAGCATTTCAGCTCATCCACGCTAGACAGAGCTAATGTCTGGAACAATTGGCAGAGACCAGCTATACCTTTAAGCCATGAGTGGTCGCTAAATACTTTTGCAGCCAAGCTTAGCAAAAAATAGCCAGAATTCCTTTATATTGTAAAAACATCTGAGATTTCCCAGGGAGGTTTACGTTCCCCAGATCAAGGTAGCAGCAGGATTTGTAGAGCTTGAAATCCTCCTTGGTCTGCACAGGTGGTTTCCAAGGATGCCTTGCTCAGGATCTCAGGTGGCTCGTTCGCCTGAGTCATTCCTTCCTGGAACGGCTACTGCTTTCCAGGTCCGTGTGCTTGAGTTCCCAGCGTGAACATTTGGCTTCGTGTGCAATATCTGCAAACTCAACGCCTGCCCGACACCTTTCCGTTCGTTTTTCAGTGATGTGCAGGAATAATTTCTTCAATGGTGCAGAAGGCAGCAGTACCAGCCCAGAGCGCACAGCCAGCTCTCCTGTGCCCTTCTAAGCAGTGCTCTTTCAGAAACCCTCACGTCTGTTATCTTACAGAAAACCTTTGAGTGATCTCCTTCCCCTGTAGGAAACCACAGCTGTTATCTGGGCTGTGATTCTGCAGGGTTTTTTAAGGGTGTTAATGACAAAGTCCTGATTTTTTGAAGCAGCAGAGGTGGCTATGAGTAAAGCCATCTTAAATGGCTTTACTCAAGTCTGACCTGCTTTCACTGCAGTTTGTAGGCTTATCGTAGTGGCTGCTTGAGAGGAAAAGAGCAGCCTTTTATCATTCCTGGGCAGGGCTTAATAGCAAGGTCTGAGAAGAAGTAAGAAAAGGCTTTTTTTACTTTTAGGAGTCCTCTGTGATGAAATTGCCTTGTCTGTGCTTTAGCCTGCCAGGCACTTTCCCCTTCTTTCCATTGCAAATGAGGCTTTAGCAGTCTTCTGCTGCTCCAAGTTTCTGGGCTGACCATCAAGCTGCGAGTTGCACTTTTTGAGAAGACTTCAGCTAGAATGGCTGAGCATTAATTTGGAGAACGAGGCTGAAGGAAATATGGTTTTCCTCTCTTCTGACATCTTGTTGAGCAACTTGGGCTTCTCTGGGGAGGGACACCCGCAGCTCCTGCATCTCCTCACGCTTCTCGAGGCGACGCTGCAGAGGCCGTGCAGCTTCCCCTGCGGTGGGTTGTCACGTCCGCTGCAACGGCCTGTGGCTCCTACCCTCGCTGATGGCGCCGGGGGAGCCCGGCTGCCTGGGCAGCCTGTCTGGTGGTTTCTTCCGCTGATGCCGCCCGGGAGGAGGCCCCAGCTTTGGTTCCTTCTGCGATTCCCTGCTGTGCTGAGCCTGGGGAGCGGCGGCTGTAATTGGGTGGTCTGCTTGGCAAGCCTCTCTTTTGGGAAGAATTGGCTGTTTTCAAGCCCTGTCTTTAAGCTGAGCTCCGGCCGAGTTTTCAGCTGTGGCTGTGAGTGCTCAGCAATCCTGTAAATCAGAAAAACTTGGGAGACCTCTGCAGTGCATGAGGCAGGTGCCATACAGGGTGGATTATAAAACAATATTTTTAGATGTTATTGTAAAGAAAACCAGCTTTAAACATGGCTACGTTGTTACTACGTTGTTACTCTTCTGCTCTTAGCTCAGGAAATAGCAGTAAAAATCCCAACAATAGGAAGGGCTGAGCTTGGAAAAGATTTGAGTGTTGATGGCAGGAGATATCCAGATGGGGAGTTGCATTGATGTGTCAACCCAACAATGCAAGGGTCAACCAAAAATGTGCCAGATAATCAACAGATCTAAGTTGGCTGTCATTGTTTTTATGGTGCTTTGCAGGGGGAAAAGCTACTGGATTGCAGTTAGAGTTTTACGGTGTGGAGAGTATTACTTCTACTAGCAAACTTGATTTATTCTCAGAGCTCCTTTCATCTGCTTCACTGAGGGAGGTAGCATTATAGCTGAAATATGAAATATTTAATGATGCATTTAAAATTTTTTTCCAAACGCACATAGCAAAGGGACTGACTGAATTAAGGATTCAGAGGCACCAGGAGTTCTGGCAGTTCCCAGCTGGAAGTTTTTGATTTTCATGTGCTTTTAAAATGAACTTGCATTTGTTTCTTTCTTTCCTTTGTGCTTGCCAGGCTTGCTGATTTGCAGTGGGTTCTCCAGGTATGGCTGGAGAGCAGAGATCAGCGGCATTTCCTTTGCCCTGCTTTCAGCTGCCACAGGGGGCAAGAAGCTCAGCTAGACCTTGGCGTGCTGAAAGCCAGAGGCTGGAGAACTTCTGCTGTGTGGTTGGAGCGGGGGGTTTGAGGGAATGAGACTGAACAAGGCAGAAGTTTGAGGTGAGAAATCAGTAAGTGTCGGCAAGGACTGGGCAGTCTCCTACGTGTGGGACACGTTCAGCAGGGCAGCGAGACCACGTTGCTGCTGCGCTTTGCTCATGGAGAAGGAAAAACTATGCTAGGTGCCCCAAAGTGGCGTTTAAAGGGTTTTTCCAAAACCAGGCGTTACATGAAATGTAATTGAATGAATTGAATGAAATGTAATTGAAGGTAGCAGATACCAGCAAATGTGGTACAGGCATGTCCTCCTCTGCAGTTTGTAAGGAGAAGGTGGTTGTGTCTGGAGGACAGGAGGATGCATTATTAGAGAACAGCTCTGCATTCCTGAAAAAGTCATATGTAAAAGTGATGCAGCTGCTGGATTGCTCATGGAGAGTTCTGTTTTGTACAACCCACAAAGGAACCTGATCTCTGGCATTTTGTGGAAAGGAGCTTTCGGGCTTTGCTCTGCATTAAAACGTGCAGAAATGAGTGCTGGGTAGGCAAAGGAGGCGTCCTTACCCTGTGCAACTATAACCATGGAGGGTTTGTTTGCTGGGAGCCAAGCTGAGCAAGGGTCCTTTGGTTCTGAAAAAATAAACAGTCCAAAAGCCAGTGAAGCAAACCTGCATGTTCCACACAGGCAGACTTAATCCAGTCATTAAGTGGATTAATTCAAGTGCACATTCTGTGATGCCATGCCATGTGTCCACTTAAATATTAGATATAATAAATCAGTGTCAAAACCTGAGAATTTCCATGCAAAATGATGCAAAGCCAGGTTAGTCTCCCTGTCCATTTACCCAGCTCCTGGTCTAAGAAGGAGCCCAGGAACCTGTCCATTACGATTTAGAGAGAGCTGCTAAAAAGCCGCAGGACAGACATAGCTTCCCGAGTGCATGAACTTCGTTTGGATATGACCTGTATGCGAGAGGTATCTGTATCCCATTCCAAAGCCTTGATTCAGCCGTCACAACATGCTTAATAGGAGAAACTGATTTCCCCTCGGTTAAAAACCGCTTTGAATTACAGAGGCAAATACAGTGTTTGCTGTATTAATTAGAAAATGCTGTTAATGAGCAGTGCTGCTAGCCCATTTATCCAAACTGGAGTGCAGGAATGTATGAAGATACTGGTGTCAGTGCTGACTGATGTGTGATTTGAGCGCCTCTCCCTTGGGGTGCCAAAATCAAGGCATCTATGAAGCTTTTACCCTTACCCTATGAAGCTTTTACACTTAGCTGTGTAGCACTTTCTTGAAATGGAGATTAGTAAAGGATCTCAAATCAAGATTCCCATGATTGCAACCACTAGAAAAATGTTGGATCATAATACATTTCTTCTGCTCAAAGGGTATTTATTTAAAAGACTAGGTATTGTAGGAAGGACAATAAAGTAGGTGCTGTAGGAAGCAGCTCTAAGATTTGTTGGGGGAAGAAGCTTGGACCCAAGGGAAAAGGAAGGCAATCTGAATTTAGTAGTGACTTCCCTTATGCACGGAAAAACGTGAAGTCAGTCAACACATCTTGTGCCGGAAATGGGGATGTCTAAAATTGATCCGGCCCCAAGATACAAGGCAGTTGCTAACATCAGGGAACAAAACCCAATGTGTTGGTAAGACTATCAAATACCACGTGGCAGCTTTGAGCAAGAGCTTGTGGTTTTGCTAGTGATTCATCTCGCCACACGGTTTTTCCTTAGCGTGCCTTAAATATTTAGGCAGCCGGACGCGTGGTGAGCTGCAAACTTGCCGTGCTCTCCCTGCGCCGCTTGGCATTAGCAGGTGGCAGTTTCAAGCCTGTGAGCTGAAGTCCAAGTTGTTCACGAGGCCGTGTGCCCGGCCAGGTCTCACCGAGTGCTGGCGCTGAGCTTTGTGTGGAAACCAGCTCAATGTTTTATTACTGTTGTGTGCAAAGGAGGTGCTTGGGCTTGAGTCCTCAGTCCAGCCTCTCCAGTAGCTCATGTGTCAGCTTGTGACTTTGAGAGGCTCAACCAAAAAAAAAAACCCATTAAATGCTGGATTTGAAAATGCTGAATTTGAAAATGCTGGATTTGAAAATGCTGGATTTGAAGGTGCCTTGCAAAATGTTGGAGTAGGTTTCTGTGATCACTGCTTCTAGCAGAGGAGCAGCAGCGATGCCAAGAGCTACGTGCACGTAGTCCTGGGAGGACGTCAGGGCCCCCTCTGCGAGGGGGCCCATCTCTGTGCATAGTTTAAGCTTCTTTTGGATGACAGGAGTGGAGACATCTGTAAAAAGTAATTCGGCCCCTTTCCTTCCAGAATAATGCTATGAGTTTTCCAGCTGTTGGCTAAGACAGGTTTTCCTGTTGAAATAGCTTTTGTCTGATGTAAGTCTAAAACAAAATGGTTATGGTACAGAAAATACGTCTTTGTCAACTCTGTCCTATTGACTGTTTTTTGTTTGTTTGTTTGTTTTTTTTTTTTTTGAATCCAAATATTTCTGTTCGTTGTTGCTTCTCACAGAATCAAAAAAAAAGTGCTATTTGGTTTCAGTAACCCTATGAATCTTCCAGTAAAGTGCATGCTGATTCAGTGCTCTATTGTTTTCTTTGTCATATTGTGTGACTAGTTTTATTTTATCTTTACAGCTGATTGTCATGGTTAGAGAACATGCTCTTGCTTTCCTTCCGAAGCCCTGCCGGCTTGAATAATGCAGAACGGAGCCGATAGTATTGATTTCGTGTGGCTCCTGGTTACAGCCGCAGTAATATGGACTGTGCTACATATTTGTCAGGCATATATTTGTCATATATTTTGTTTTATGTGTTTCTGAATGTATTTTAGCTGTATGTTTTCTTGTAAGGTACAGCATTTTATGAATTAGAGGAACCCAGAAATTAATGGGATGGAAAAGACACATTAAGGATTTGTTCAGTGAAGTCAGGACTGGATTCTTCCTTCTAACGTGCTGCCTGTTGCTCTGTCCTAGTCATTGTTGAGTGAGATAAGATTGGATACTTTTAAGATTGGATACTTCCATGTCTTCTCTCAGAAAGCTCTTGAAATACCCCAAACAGGTATTTTTAACAAATCCAAATTAATTTTATACTATTGAGACCTTCATTTGGCATTTAAACTTCGGGCTGCTGGAGATCTACCACTCCTTGAGGTTGGGGTTTTCCAGCAGCTCTGAAAATGCATGAGAAGTTGGCTCATCCTGGAGATAGGAAAAGTCACTTTCTGAAAAGTCTTTGAATCTTCAATTGTGGCATTGGAAATTAAAAGGAATCCATGAATCACTCTTGCATCTTTTGCAAGGAGTCTTCCAGAATTCCTGGCCTGTTCTTATTTATTCTTTATTTTTACTGTTCTGCTTTTTCCGTTATCCAAGAACCCTTTTTTCTTTATGAAGAAGCTAGTGGCTTTTTGCAAAACCGATGATGAAACTGTTGGTGAAGTAATTGTTCAGCAGCACTTGAAAGCATAAATAAAAAAGAAGTAATGCCCTTGCGTACCAAGATGATGTGCCGCTGTTCAAGCAGCGGGAAGAGGTTATTGCACCCTGCATTGGAGATAGGAAGACGACCTCAGAAGTAATGTTAAGGTGTAGAAAAGTCTCCGAAAGGGTGAAATAGAACTGGACATCCTTGGGCATTCTTATGAAGTTGTGTTGGATACTGTTATATTGGGGGAGTATTTTGTAGGGATTCAGTTCTCATCGTGGCATATGGTGCAATTGGACCAGTGTGTCTCATCAGCCCAAAACAAGGTAGAAAATGAACTTATGCATTAAGCCACCTTTGAAAAAATGCAAGCTTGGCTTGAAATCTGGTGGTATTGAGTAAATGCAGGCAGCCTCTGGAGGAACTGAAGTTTGGAAGTAATTCAAATAGAGTGTTATTGTGTGGATATTGCACGTTTGCATGGACTCATGGAAAACTCGAGCAGAGAGCAACCCTGAAGAGGCTGAAGAAAAGACTTGGTGAAATAATAGCAATCACAGAAGTTAAAGAATAATCTCAGCTTAAGAAATTGGGGAAAGACACAAATCAAAAATACCTGGTATACTTTTTGAAAAGCACAATTTGTTTTTACCCAGAATGAGCTCTGCCTCTGTTTTGAAAGCTAGCATTAATATAAATATCCATCAACCCCTCTTGCAACACGGGAAGCCACCAGCTTTTTTCTCTTCCACTGTGCACTGGTAAATAAAGCTGCTGCTGACATGGAGTGTATGATACACTCTACTTAAAATCTAAGTCAATAGATAAGAGGTAAATATTTTAAAATAGCATTGTTAATGATTACTTTTATAATCAGAGTATTATAATTTAATCTGATGTACATAAATTTACCAGGCTTGTCCTATTATACAAAAAGTATATTATGCTATATATATATATATATATTTTTTTTTGCTATGCACTTTCAGGGCTGGGTTTTTCTCAGTCCTCTAAATAAAATATTTTACCAGTGTGGGCGCAGATGCCCGGCTGGAGCCGTTGAGGAGGCGGAGCACCACAGTGGGCCGGTTTCCAGCGTGTGCGGCCCTGCTGTGTGAGGCCAATGCTGGAGGCAGGTGGGCGCCTCTCGGGCCTGGGTGTTTCCTTTGAAACACGTCATGCTGTCCCGAGACTGTTTGAATGCAGAAGATAAATAGGGGGGAAATGGGGCAATGAAAAGGATGCAGCTTTGAAATACTGAGATGGTAGAGCTGCCTGGAAGACCCAAACACGTTTCCTGAAATATATTCAACAGCTGACTGTGTCTTCTAATCTCCAACCTTTTTAGAAGATGAGAAAACCACCCCAAACTCTAGCACATGGTCTGCTCAGTGCTGCTGTCCTGGGCGCGTGGGAAAGCGGAGCACATCCTGGCCGAAGAGCAGCGCGCGGCAGCTGGCGCTCGGCAGGCAGCTCCACGGTGATTCCCGGGAGCTCGTGTCCTCCGCGCGGAAGTGAGGGTTGGGTGGAAGCAACCCTCACTGTGGAGAAAAGGGAAAGACCTTGAGACTCGGTCTCGGGAGACCTGTATTTCACCCTGTCACTACGTGCTGTGTAAGCATTGCAGCCCGGTGCTTTCCTGCAATTATGTGAATTATGGCTAAAAATAGGAGTTTGAAGAAGAAAACAAATGGCATTCAGCTGTTTGTTGGGACCAAAAGGAATGAGCTTTTCTACACCAGCATTTGTACAGGAGAGACCTGTAAGCCTTGCTTTATATTTTTCCTTCCTTATCTTCACTTCAAATTCTTTCTGATCACAATTTTTTGGTTTTCATTTTTTTCTTCCTTCCCCTAGCCTACAACCATAAAAAGTAAACTGTGACTATTTTCTCTGCCTTTTACAGTCTCCATTGCAGACACTGGTTTGGTTTGTAGCGCAACTGTCACTATGATTTCGAGCTAAATGAGCTTCCTCGCATGCTCTAGCAGAGGCCCAATTTTAAAAATATCTATCTACTGGGAATGAAAGGTGTCAAAAGGTTGGGAGAGCAGGTTGCCTGCGTGGATGTCACAACCAAAAGGCTTTTGCAAACTCAGAGCCTGGAAATGGGAAGGAGGGGCAGTGTTGTGGGCTGCCTCTGCGCTTGCTCCTCCGAGTGCTGTGCAGCAGCTGAGAAAAACTCAGCTTAAAATCTTGTGCATTTGCTTAGTCTGGGGGCTCCAAAGGGCAAGGAAGACCTCTAAGACAGGCTTAAATATTTTCCTGAGCTGAAATATTGTGATATTTACCCATTTTCAATGTATACGGGAACCAAAAGAGTAGAATATTGTTGCAACCTAATGACCTGCTACAGTGCTTACGAAGTGATGCATTAATGGAAAAACTAGTGTTCTGAGCTGTCTATTTACATTTAGGTTAACTTGCACAGAACTCATGGTGAAGAATTAAGAAAGGTTGAAAAACATTAACCCTCCCCGAATTATTTTAATACGGAGCCTGGTTTAGCTTCTCATGGCCCATAGGAGCTATCTTGGTTTTATTTGCTTGACTAAATGCTCAGTTTTGCTGATGCTTTGAAATAAGCCTATAAATAATGAATTATTGAGCCTTTTTCTCCTTTACCCTGAGGAAGTATTTTTAGGCAGTCTTGCTGCTTCTACCAGCAAAGCATAAACTTCAACTTTCCAGTTCAACTTCTCTGCTGTGGCATGAATAGAACCCTTAGCTCGTGCTGGACTCGTTTCTCCCCATCAGCCACAAGCACTGGCTTCAGAGGTTGCAATTCAGACATTTTAAGGTTAAAATTTAACTTGTGACAGGTTTTCTGAGCCCCTAACCCTGGGCATTTTGATGGTAGGTAAGCTGGCCTCGCAGGGGCAAGAAGTGTTTGGGAATTGCATCTTTCCCAATGAAGGTATGCTCTGCAAATCACTTCTTTACAGTGGAAGGAACATTATAAATATAGAAACGTCTTCAAATTGCAGTGATCATGTGCAATTTGGCATAAAATTTATCTAAAAACTCAAGTAAATTGAGGAATGTTCAAATAAATCGTAGAAAGTGAGACCTGTAAGACTGGAAGAGAAGCAGTTATTCTTGGCTTTGCTTCTGCTGTGGCTTGAGTTGGCATGAACCTGCAAACTTGCTTGCAGAACTCGCCCTAGGAGAGCAGCCTGACTTTTGTTGAAGCACTAATTCCCCACCCATTGCCATAACTAACTAAATTGCTGAGAAACCTGCTTTTTTTTGCAAAAGACAGTATGTGACCTGCACACCCCACTGATCATCCAAGTTCTGTGTGCTCAAAACCTTCTGGAGGAACAGGATGGTTGTAGGAAAAACGTCTTGGGTTTCCCAAGTGCAAACAAAGCTGTGACTGCATATTTTCACCAAAGCCAGACATTTTTGCCTGTGATCTCTTTTTATGTAGTAAGTTTTGACTGATAGCTAAATTCCTTAAAAATTGGGTGCAACTTGCCCATTTCAGTAAAAGCAGCAGAAACCAAAATAAAACCACGTGTTTGACGATGTGTCCTGCCTTGGTATTGACCTCTGCTGTGATGTGGTTCTGTGAATTGTAATCCCCAATTACTTACATGGGCGAGCAAGGCTTGCTAGATAGTTGCAAATATGCCCAAGCCTGTGACTGAACCAAATCACCCAAACCAGAAAGTGGACCAGACAATGTGGAAAAAAAACTTTTCTATGCTGTTTATTTGCCCTTGTGCTCTGTCAGGATTCCTGAGTTCAAACCTACAGCTGAGGAGGAGGAGGGATTTGAATTAAAAATAAGTAATTTCCAAAAGTTTATCATCTCTTTCATAGACTCTAAGAAGGTCCATGTCATAAAAGCTGAAGAGCCCGTTTGAAAGGGGAGCATGAAGAATTTGGGATAAAGCTTGGGGGAAATTCTGGATTTTTCGTTTTCCCAGGGGGTTTATTGGCAGATGTTCATAGTTTCCCAGTGGAATGACATTTGTTTCTCTTAAAAGTTATGTCATAACTTATTTTAAAACATTTGGGATCTAATGCAAATGATGTTCTACAAACCAGGAGGCGCATCATAGAGCGTTAATGAAGTTTATTCTAACAAGAGCTGAACTCTGGGCAGAGGGAGAGCATCTTTCCCTGCGGACCCTTCCCCGTTAATTTGAGAGGAATCCTTGAACCCCCATTGCTGTCTCTTTGTTCCTGTTTGTAAGCGCAGTTTCGTGCAGGCTGCTCATAGAGATGATCTAATTTCGCCTTCTGCTGTGTAAACACGGAGCTGGCTCTTAGGTTTCTGAGCGCGTTCGTAAGGGCTGGAGCTGCACTCGTGCCAGCCCAACGGAGTGGGAAAGTTGGGTTTGCTCTGTATGAACAGTGTGGACTAAGAAAGCCACACTAAATTTGGAAAAGAATTAGGGGAACTCATTTTCCAAAGTATTTTATCTGTCATTGCCCTGTGTTATCGGTCCATGGGAAGAGTTTCCAGCGCTTGCCACCGTTTCCGTCATGCTTATTTTCAGCTGGTGCGGTCTGAGCTTCTGCAAATCAAAAGAATTAACGTAAGGAATGGTGAACGTGTCTGCTTCTCTTTCCATCCTCTTCCCCTTGGTCTGAGGAGCACAGGATCAACTCCCACTTAATTCCTATTGGATCCAGAGTCTCAGAGCCTTCTGTTAGAGACTGAGGCCACTGGGAGCTGGGGAAGGAAAGACTGGGATGGGAAAGGGGCTGAAATTGGCCATTGCCTGCACTGGAAGCTCTTCTGCTGCTGGCCAGAACTCCCCACTTGCAGGATTAAAAAAATAACCCATGTGATATATGAGTCTTTGGTAAACTTTGTCCATATTTGGAGGCTAAACGAGCCCCAAGCAGGCTTGATTTTAAAAGAATGTGAGAGAGGCAGGGATTTTCCAGCCTGGCAGCACGGCTATCCTGCTATTAGATGCTAGTGTACCCTGTAATCAGGAGGTCTCCAGTCATCTGATCTCCTAAAATCCAGAGGGTTGATGTCTGGGCAGCCACCCGGGTCTTGTGCCTCACAAGTCTGGATAATCTACCCGTGGAAAGTTTGCGCATCTGGAAAGGGACCCAGGTCCTCGGGAATGGATGTTTCTTGCGCACTGCTGCCAGCCTGGGCAACAGGCTCTGTGCAGCTGCCCGCGGAGCCGTCGGAACAGCTCCCAGCTCGGGATGGCCCCTTTGCAGTGCAGCCCTTCTGGGGGCCAGCGTGTTTATACGCTGCTGCTTTAGCTTTTAGATTGGCTTCCCTGGCTGTAAAGCAGCGTCTCATTTCTTTCCTAGTGGTAACAAGTGAGATCTTTCTTTAAGCTTCCCAGAAAGGAGCCTGTAGGTTGGTGCTGCGCTACCGATGGGATCTTCGTCGTAGCAGGCAATGCAGGATCGGTAGAAGTATTTCATGCAGTGTGGTTGAGTATCTGTTTACATGAAAGCAAATGAGTGCCTGCAGTGCCGAAGTCTGCAGAATGTCCTTTGGGGGATCTTTGAGTCATAGTTAAAATCAGATTGTGTGCTAAAATTGGCTAATAGGCCTAAACATAGGTATAAACATTATCCAGTATCATTTGTGTGCATGTTTGTTTGAAGACGTTATCTCCTCCAGAGCGCCTGCTGCTCCCTGGCGGAGGGGCACGGGTTGCTAGAGATATGATCTCTACTTCGACAAAGGGATTTGTGACGTGCTTGGCTCTCTCTTGTCACTTCCAGAAAGAAACCGTTCATCCCAAACCCAGCGTTTCCCGTATCTGCTCCACACCAATGTTCACAGCTGCAGTTGGCTGGATGAACCAGTGCACCAGTGATAATTTAGTAAAATACCCTGCTGGGGCCCAGGTGCTCATGCCACCCCGTGCATGGGCAGTTGAGGGTTTCCTGGTTGCTTTTGCAGGGAACAGCTTTGGTGTTGGGGTACTACATGAGATCAGAAGTGACAATCCTGCGCTTCCATTTCTGCACTATATGTGGTAATTGAGCCTCCTTTTTCCACCTCAGGGAGAACGGAGGCGGTGATAAAGAACTTCAGTCCACACTACAGACGCCAGTACGCAGTGGCTTTCTGCAAGCACGTGCAGAATGAGCTGGAGCAGCACCGGGACTCCCAGTCCCAATTCCTGAAAACCAAGGTAAAAGCACGCGCTGCCCAGGCTGCTACCGCCCCGTGCACCGCTCTCCCAGCCCACATGAAATAGTCAGTGTGTTATGAACTGAAATGACATTTTTAGTACAGTGTGTGAGAAACACGATCTGGAAGAATATCTGCTACCAAAAGGGCTTAGTTTTCTTTTTTTTTTTTTTTTTCTTGTTTTGTTTTTCCCCCCACGAGTGATGCATGCCTTGCTGTAAAGTTAACGGTAGCAACTGTTATTCAAAGCTTCTGAAAGTTAATCCCAGCATTTTAAAAAGTTCTTTGAACATTTGTGTATATAAAAACACAGTGCAGAGTTATTCAGAAATGATTGCCCATTTATTGGCTACTTAAACAGGCTTATACTGGATGCTTGATACCCAGCAAATGTATACATAGAACATTTTGCATGTGTACTTTTTTTCTAGACAATCCACATGTACACACTAGGTTTGTACATGCAGATGCCAGATTTGGTCTCATTAAGTTTCAAATTGAAAAGCTGTATGTGGATGCAGTTGATGTTTACTTTAGAAAAAAAATGCTTTTACAGTCTCCATTTTTTCAGAGGGCAGTCTAGGTCAAGAAGAACCTTTGCACAGATTTCTGGCACAAAGTTTGCCTTTCAACGAGGTTAGCTTTGACACTTGGACACTTTCTTCCTGATCACCAGAAGATTTTATAAGAATCTTGGGCCGGAGATCATACGTTCAAGGCAGAAATTTATGTGGGAACTTCAGCTAACCCTTTCATCCCCTAAGGATCCCATAAGGAATGTGATAACAATATGAAATGAACTATGGAAATCTGCTCTTTGTTAAAGGAAAAGAGACAAAAAAAAGCAAAGGTCTATTTATTGAAGGAGAATCTGGAGACACAGACTTTAATGTAAGAGGAGGTATAAAAACTAACTTTTCAACTGGATTGGTATGAAATCCCAGACAGTATTCTCGAAAGGGAGAGGTAAAACAAGAATGTGACATATAGAAAGTGGGTTAATGGTCATTCAGAAAACTATGTGCATGTCAGCTATAAGAGAACAGGTGCTTAAGTGTTGCAAAGAAACATGAAATAATTGTTACAATAAAATTTCTTTGCTCCATCAGTGAAATGCTTTTTAGCACGTAGTGGAAAATATGGAATAATGAGCCATGCATCCCCTTACTTGCAATCAGCTTTTCACCTGAACAGTAAAGAAGATTGGCTCAGTCACAGAAATGGAGAGGTGGTTGGGGAAGGCCAAGGTTCCCAACTGCCTAAGCACCTGCGGCTACATGAATTTGATTGCATATGGAGTATCTGATTCCATGCAGTATTTATGACTCCAAATGCAGGTGAAGACTCAAGGGCCTCCTAGCAATGTTAAATGAAACGCAGAAAGAAAACTTGCTCAGTGGCCATTAGTCCAAAATAATTTCAAATCTAGTAAACTGTCTTTGCAGCCCCCGGTAGAAGCTGGGACAGTCTTGTACGAAACAGAGGTGCTGCATTTTACCGAGGACCTGAAGAAGTGGAAGGACAGATACGTTGTTATCCAGAGTGATTATACTGTAGATTGCTTTGAGACCAAAGAGGTAAATGCTTCTTCCTTTTACATTCCTTTATGCTTCCCAGTGAACCAATATCAGTTTGCTATGTGACCACTGCTGCTGCTCTTTTTTTTTTTTTTCTTAGGAGTTGCCTGCAAATGCTGTCCCCAGACACACGGTTGCAGCCTTGCCCGACAGGGTGGAGGCTGCGGCTGGATGTCTGCGGAGGGAGCAAAGTGCTTTTCCTTGGCCAGATGCATTTGCAAGAATTAACAGATCATTTTAACAGCACTTTGAACCTGCCTTTACATAGTACAGAACACTTCTTATACATTTGTTTGTCATTGTAATATGTCACCGTGCTTCTGGAGCTGGATTTAGAGTAGCAGGTTTTCTGTTGCTTTGAGCTTTTTGTTCGGCAGCAGCTGTAGTGCTAGTAGTCAAACTTGTCTTGGTCTTCAAATCAAAAAATGTGGCTTAGAAGAAAATCCCATACTTCTCCCTGCTCCTTGTTTCACCAGCTCCTCACTATGGCTGACAAACAATGAGAGAATATTTTTAAATATGCTTTTGACATGTAAAAAGGTTTCAGATTTGAAATGACCAGGAAATGCATCTGAAATTCAGTCAGCTTTTCCCTTTGAGGAATAACCACATGTGTTAGCTTTGTAAGTGAATTGTCTATTTTATGCTTTTGCTCTCCTTCAGTCTTTATTTCAACCCCCTCTATCTTGATTTTCCAGGCCTACCAGAAAGGAGCCAGCCCTAAATATCATATTCTTCCTGCAGGAGGCAAAGTACTAACTTCAGAAGAAGATTACAACTTGCTGTCTGATAAACATTTTCCAGATCCTGTTGGTAAGCACTGGTAAAAGTTGAGTTGCCAAACCTCAAGCATTTTTCTTTACACAGTCCTCTTTTTGGCTGCCTTTGAGGCCAGATTTTTAAACAGGGTATTAGAAGATGCCTGCAGTATGTTTTCTGACTCAAGCTGCATTTCCAGAATGGACACAGATACTATAAGCTAACATTTAGAAAAATACTGGGTCCTGTGTTCCCAGTATCCAAGCACAGACACTTTGGAGGCTCTGCAGAGCAAACCCAGAAGCCTGCTCAAGACTGCTGTGCTGTTTTCCATGCTTTGAAAATATTCCTGGATTATTTGTTTCCATTTTTGGAAGTCAGTTGGCTGTGTTGATTGACACTTGACAATATATACCACAGAGAGAGCAGGAAATGGTGCTGATTTTGTTTTTTCTGTAACTGGAACTGCTGTGATTCTTCCTGTGCGCACCCCCAGTCCATGAAAACAGAAGATTCTGGGTCTAAGGAACTGGATCTGCACATGATCCAGTATAAAACTGAAAAAATTCAGAACTACCTTTTGCCCCCTTTTTTTTTATAGTGCTGAAGCATTTGTTCCCCAAGACTTCTTCTGGGAAGGGGCTTCTTGTGGCTGGAATCTTGATGCAAAGTATGAAATAAAATTATTTTTATTTCTTGATCTGTAAATGGTCTTGTACAGTACACAGGGACCAAATGCAGTCTCAGAGGTAAACTGGACTTAAAGGTACTCTGGTTTTTATTTGCTTTACCTTCAAGGACTTGAAATGTCAACTCAACAGGTAACATTGCAGTTGTTCTGTTTGAAAACATCAGAGTTCAGGAAATAGCTGCTGTTCCTGTGAGGTTTAACGCAAGGTTTCTACACGTTCTGCGGAGGAAACCCGAGCTGCTCGCTCAATTAGTTTCCACAAAAACCTTGCTCCCTAGCAAGTCTGACAAAAGCACAGGTTCTTTGTTCCCCCGCACATCCAATGCAACATGAGCTTTGATTCTTGACAGCTGTAAACTTTGTCCAGACAATAGTTTCTTGGACATTTTTTCCAAGAGTGTGCATTTTATACCTAGCTTGAACACAAAATTAGAGCATATCAAGTTGTGTAATACACTGAGGTGGTTGATGCCTGCTGAGTTTGCAGGTCCAAGGGGTACCGAGGTGCATCTTTATTAAGGGGTTAATTATTTGGATCAAGGTAGAGATGGCTGAGTTTAAAACCTGATTTTCTCATGTGTCTCATACCTTTCTGCTTGCAAAAAATACTGTTTCAACTGTTCTTTCTCTGCTGTCACTAGGAGAGGACCAGAACCACTGTGCATCCTGAAAATCTTGAGACATCAGTAGGTTTTAAATTGGGATATCTGTATTTTGCACAGGTTGCAATGAGAAGGAGGGCGCCCAGGCCTTTGTGCAGCTGCCGAAGGAGTTTCCCGTGTACCTGTGGCAGCCGTACTTCAGGCACAGCTACTACTGCTTCCCGGAGCCCGAAGCACAACAGCAGTTCAGTGCGGTGCTCAGCGACTGCGTGAGACACTCCAACCACGGTAAACACGAGGATGGGTTCCTGAGCTGTACTGTTTGCCCTGGTGTAGCTTCAAAGGCCAATTACAATAACTGTAGAAAAAATGAAAGAAAAACCGAAAGTGTTTTTTTTTTTTTTTTTAAATATGCTTTTTTCAGTACCTGGAGGAAGGCCTGTGTTAGCAAAGCCCTTCCTGCGTTGCGCCTGGATCTGCAAGGTTGGCAAATGCATCGTAGGTGTAGTAGACCACGTTGTACAGTGTGGAGGGAATGTCATCTCTCAGGGCATTTTGGTGATGTTAAATATAAATCACCAGGAGTCAAACACTTCATGTTTTTTTTTTAGCGATTTATTTAGATAGAATCTCAAACTCTCAGCTTGGTTGAGCCTTGTAGTTGGGATATGAATTGTGTGTAAGTCACAATATTGGTGAATTTTAAATCTTACTTCCTGAGCACATAGACTAAAGACTAAAATCTTTAAACAAACAAACCTGTGGTTTGCTAGGATTAAAAAACAAAACAAATAAAGTACAAAACAAAACACCAAACCAACATGCTCCTGTGGACTATGAAGAGCATTTGTGAGTTGTCCTTCAGACAAAGAAATGCCTTCCTGTTTTTTAGATGAAAGGGTTGATGTGATTTTTCTTTTTCCATCAAACTGATCTGACTTCCCGTTTTCTGTGCCCTTCCAGGCTTTTCCAAGCCTTCCGTGAATTTTTTGAGTTCCACCTGCTGCTCCTGCCCTTGGTGGGAGATGAGAAGGCTCAGGAACTTCTCCAGCAATTTCAGCTGCTTGGGACTGAAGCCCATGCTTGTAGATAAATGTCATGAGTCAAAAGTTGTTTTATGTGCAGCTACAGTGTCTCCCGGTGTTTTCTTAGCTGTCACTCATGTCTCTTTGTCACCCCATTACCCCTAGACTGTTGTCCCATACCATCTTCTCCACATCCTTGTCAGTTGTTTTTCCTTTTCCCATGTCTCCACTGCCCAAGATGATCCTGGCCGCCTCTAAGGCTCAGTTTCCACTATGGAAACAAACATTTCTCTGTTTCTAGGCAGTCTCCTGAGACGCACAGTTATCTGCACAGTGCTTGGTGGTGGCTGGTCCCTAGTGTGTCCTTTTCAGGCCACTGCGGGGGGGTCTCCAGCCTGCTGTTCTCTCTCCTGAAACACCTCGGTGTCCCTTTCAGCTGGTTTGGGAGCGCTCTCCCAGATTAGCGAGCCGGAGTGTGCCTTTCTCTCTCGGCTTGGTACGTGCAAACCGACGTAAGCACCACAGGTGCGAGAACTCCACAGTAAGCAAAACCCCCCTCGCAGGGACGACGAAGGCAGCTTCACAACTAGATTCACTTGGACTGAAGGCCGCGGCCTCGCAGGAACACACATTCACTTGGCGCTTTCACATAGGTTGAGTCTATAAAGACTGAGTAAATATTCCATGTATAACTGCCAGATGAGCCTAAATTCCCACAGCATTCTTAAAGGAAAAGCTTGCCCTTGTGGCTTGTAGCTCTGTTTAGTCCATCCTTGTAATATCCATTCTTCTGCAGAGAACTGCAGAATTTGGTAAGGAGGTGGGGATCCCATCAAGTTTTCCTGGCACTGTAAGTCTTCCATGACTTGACCTTTCCATTAGGCTTGGATTTTTCATTTCCCTCTGCTAGAGCAAGTGTAACAGACCTGACAGAGCTTTTGGCAACTTTTGTTTTGTTTTGTTTTGTTTTTTAAACTAAAGTTCAACACATCACTCTGGGGAGCAATTCTGAGTTGGCAGAAGATGGGACTAGATGACCTCATAGGTCTTTTCCATCTCTTAACGCCTCCAAGTCTGTGTTTTATTATATTTCATGTCTCAGCTGTTGCTAATTTATGCATCTGTTCCAGGATTTCTTCCACTCCATTTCTCCTGTAGTCAAGTTTTTATCTGATAGACGATTTTTAGTGACAATAGATAACCTTTATCAAGGCCCATTCTTTTTGCTCAGCAGACTAATTGGTAGATAAAGACAATCTGAAATAACATCTACTGCTACACCAGTAAAAAGGACTTAGTTTTAATAGCTAAGGAAATGCAAACTGTTCATTTTCTTGGATTCGTGGAATTATATCATCTCCTAGAAACTTAGATGCTACCGGTGGAAAACTGGTCACTGGCCAGCACCTCAAAAACCTTAATTCTGCCCTTGAAAAACGTTTTGGGGGTTTTATTTAAAGGACTTCATACTGATTTATATTCTTTCTCTTATAACTATAATATGTTACTCTATACTTGTTTTTGTATGGAAGCAGTTACTTTATAAAAAGCAGGCATGTGAACAGCTTCAGAAAGTTGTAGATGTGCACAACAATATTATGGGTAACAAAGCTTTTGATGTGAAAATTAGCTGTATTCTTTAAAAAAAGAATAGGAAAAAAGAGCGAGAGAGGAAAATGGAAGTTTAACTGTGTGCAGAAATAGCTGTGTGAAAACCTAGCGCTGCAGAGGATCGAGCGGGAGCAGCAGCACTGGCTAAGGCACCGCTCTCTCTAGAAAGTGGTGTAGTAACTTTTACCAGGGCAGATTTTGGCAAGCCCAGGCGAAAGACAGATGTTATGTCTGATCAGGAGTTGCCTTACAGTCTCTTCTGTAAGCTGTCACTAGTTCACAAAAGGAATGCTTTGTGCTGTTTTTTAGGAAAAAAATCCAAAGGAGTCTTGGGTTAAAGCATTTGCTTTCTCCCAGGAAGAAGCATTAAACCTTCTGTGCTCCTAACTGCTGCTTGCTGAACAGGAAACTTCAGTGAATCAGCATGTGGTCTTGACCTGGTATTTATTCCTGGTATTTAGGTATTTCCTCTCTTGAGAGTCCTTCTTTGTAAATAACTGGTCCAGCCTGTGTTTCGGGCTTCTCTGGTCAGAAATCCTGGTCAGAAGAGTAATTACAATTGCATTTGGATTTAGTGGTTGCTTCTTGCAGGTATGAGTCAGATGGCTGGGTTGTGGAATTCTTCTGCCTCATGTTCATAGGAGATTGCAGTCCTTTGTTATCGATGGAATAGGGAGACTTTTGCACCCTTCTAGGGAACAGTTCAGACAAAGCACATCTGAAAGCTTTAAGATGTGCTTAAGCTGATCAGAAGATGATTGGTTGTGGTATTAAAAAGTATTTTCTACTAGAACTGGATTAGATTCCGTTAATTAGACTGACAGTTACTTAACCTTACTTACTGAAGTCGTGACAGCTCCATGATTCATTTGGGCAAACTCCAGTTTTCATCTCTGTAGCCATTCTGCATAGTTGGCTTTCTTGATACCTTGGAATTTTGAGAGGAGGCAAAAAACTTTTGAAGTTTTAAGTGTTTTCTTAATGCTACCCTAAGTTGTGCCTTAATTGAGTTTTTCCTAGGTTTGTAGGGAAGAACTCCTAAACATTCACTGTTGCTTCATAAATAACTGTTCTTTTCAAGCCTGTACAGAGCTAAACTCTTCCTGTGTGTATGATCTTAAGTAGTATTTGCAGATTTAAAAGCTTTTCATTTTTTTAAAGAAGCTGTTGACTTACAGTCAACGTAGCAGTGTCGGTAGGGTAGTATGGAAGGAAATAGCTCAGTTATTTTTAGCTGAAGTAGCAGTTATTTTTAGCTGAAGTAGCAGACATTTAAAGCACATGGCCATGATAGTGACAGCATGTGTTTAAAAACATTTCATTTGCTGAGTTATTTTCAATGTAGCTCTGTTAAATAGTATTCCAGTTTTGTAAGGCTGTAAGAGAAGAACATATTTGGACAATTTACAGCTTTAGTCGAAATTTATATTAAAAAATGAGATACCAGAAAGCTGTGTGAGTGCCCAGATATTGTCCCAGAAGTCAGCGTTCTCAGTTGAGGTAACAGATTATTTTGCTACTACGTAGATCTGGACACATCTCAGTAGTAATGGCATTGGCATTTGTTGTTAGTAGTGTTTTAGTATAAACTAAAGACAAATCTTGGTGTTGGTGAGGAGCCTTGTGAAAGAATGAAAATAGAGAGAAAGGAACAAATGAAGCTGTCCGTGTGGCATTCATGACATGACTTGAAATTCTTTACAGCTCCTAAAATTCACGTTTTATTGCAGGACATTGCTGAAGGGCTTAATTACTATTACGCTGCCTCCAGAAAAATATCCTTCTCCATGTTACTGTCTCTGTAACTATGCAGAGAACAGAGAGGGGCTATGTGAATGCAGGTAAAGTCTCTGAGAAATTTATTCTTCCTGTAATTTCGCTTGACTCATCCCAATGAAAAATAAAAAAAGAACTTACCCAGGAAGTATCCTACAAATTATGTGCTGCAAAACATATTCATAGCATCGCAGTTCTGGGGCTGTCACATTGTTGGCTTTTTATTGGGAACATATTGGACGTTATTCATACAGAGGACAAACTTGGTGTTTTGAGAGCTTTGGAAGCTCCTTGGGTCAGGATTGTATCTCACTTGTCTTTTAAGCACTGTGCACTGGGTTTATAAGGGGACTAAATCTGTAATCATCCTGTCTTCAAAAGATCCTTGGAGGGATCTCAATGCAAATTCTTGATAGATTTTGTGCATCTCTGTGCCCTTTATTCCCCCTCCCACTGCTATCCTTCTGTGTGGTATTTCTCTACAAAGAACATTTTTTGGAAGATACTTCCTTTAGGACAATTTAGTCAATGAGGTTAGCATGGATTTCTGGATCCACATGCATGTAGAAGAGCACCAGGTCATAAAAAGAGTTCAAGTATCTGTGGGTGGGATGAGTCTGAGTGCCTTCTTGGTCAACAGAAGAATCATCCTATCCATGTAGGTCTCCTTGCTTTCTTTAGGGAAGGAAGAACCTTGTAATGCCCATAAGCTAACTTGGGGGTGGTGAGAGACTCGCTCAGGGGATCATCCTCTTCCTGGCACAGAGCTGTGTCTCTCCCCTGTTCTGTGCTCCTGGTGAGGACGGTCTGGCTGACCTGCCCTCTTAAGTGGGAAGTATCTGTTCCTGGCTTCCTTGTGGCTCTAGGTTGACCTCAGCACTGCAGAACACAAGAAATTGGCATAATGATAAAAAATGCAATACCACAGACAGTGTGCATATGTCTGCTCCATTTGATTCTTTCCTAGAGCAACATTTTCAGACGTGGCTGCCTAAATTTAGATATCAAAATAGGGAGGTTTCCACAACGTTGAGACTCCATGTCTCCCATGGATGCTGTAGGTATTCAGTACCATTAAAACACTCCAGATGAATGACATTTAAATAATGCAGATCAGGTAAATACATTTGAAATTAGAACCCAAGCTTAGAGGTTTTTTTATTCTGATTCTATTTGCATCAGTCTGCGAATGTCTCTATAGAAGCTCTTTATCAGAAAGGGAATCTGAAGATTTAAAGCAGTGCTGAGGATCTGGAGAAGCCAGTCTTCAGGAGTTGGGTATTAGCAGTCATTGAAGGGGGTCTGAGCGACAGCTACAGTGCGTTTCTTTCCCCTTTTTCTTTACCCACTATTCCCAGGATGATAATCATGAAGGAAATGCCTGAAGTATTAACAGTGCTGGCATATTTAGCATTCTCATTTTTTTAATATGTGTATGCCTGAGAAAACAGTCTGAAATTTCTTCCAAACATTTTATTTTGTTATCATTTTACTAGGTCTTCTCATTTCCTATGTGAAGTTACCAGCTACTGTGTTTCCCCCACTAATAAAAATAGAGACGCTGCTGTTCCTTTTGGTGCTGGCATATAGAGAAGTCTCTTTGATAAGCAGGAAAATACTACTAGCTATTTCTAGGAGAGTCACAGTTTCACTTCACAATTTGGTATTCTTTCATTCGGTTTAATTTCACATCCTCATCTTGATAATCACCTTCACAGTACAGGAAGACAAGAGCTGTCCTCTAAATTTCATCGTAAAAGAAAAAAAGAGATACCTTAGCTGAGAGAAGTGCAAAATGTACTTTTATCATCATGTAGGCAATTCTGACAAATTTGGCTATGAGAGGAGAAGGGCTAAGGTGTCTTCAGATTTCTTTTTCTCTGAGTTTTATAGTTGAGTTGTATAGTTATTTTGAGTTTAATG
This sequence comes from Crypturellus tataupa, assembly GCA_034781795.1. NCBI lineage: Eukaryota > Metazoa > Chordata > Aves > Tinamiformes > Tinamidae > Crypturellus > Crypturellus tataupa. Next base: position 286,302 of record JAWLRI010000980.1, read on the forward strand.
TGTGTCCTCGTTTCCTTTTTGCAGATATAATCTTAGCAGGCAGGTGTTTCTCAATTATTTTTAGCCTTCCTAAGTTACATGTCCATAAGGCATGTAAAGCTTAACACTTTTGGGGTAGAATTCAAAATAATTATCTGAATCATTATTTTGTTAAGGGTTGGGCAGATGACATTAAACACTTCAGCCAAGGGAAAAATTATATATGTATAAATATATATTTATATCTTTTACCAGGCCTATATGCTGATACAAAGTCTAGGAAGGACCCAACTTCACATTTTTTGTATGAATGAAGGCTTGAAGTGAGACTTCCCCCCCCGCTTTACTGGCATATTTTTGTTATGCTATATCAGTTCATTCATTCAACTTGTCTTTTGCTTTTCTACTAAGTCTCTCTTGGTTATACTGTAGTTTGGATTTTCAGTCTGTAGGAGGCATATTCATTCTGAAATGTCAAGATGGTTAATGCCAGTAAAATCCTCACTGTGAATGTATTCTTCCTACCTCTTGTCACCTCTGCACCCTGGCCTGATCTTCATTTTCACATCAGCGTAGTACGAAGCGTGGTGTGATGCTGGCGAACTACCAAATGCTACCCACCACCTGCCCCTGTTTTAGTAGATGTGAAGATCCTTGTCTGTACATGTATAAGACTGTTTTCAGGCTATAACTTCCAAGATTGGGGTAGAAAAAAATCTTATCTTAAACTGGAGTATGATAGATGGTTCATAAGACATGTTGAAGTCCTTGTAAATGAAAGATGCTATGAATGCTTTTGTGTGTGTTTATAGTGCTCCTCTGTTTTAGACTGAGACATGGAGCTGCTGTTTCCAGCAGAGGGAAGTAACTTGTAATCTGTTTCTTATTGCTGTAGACAGCTTTAATACTGGCATTAAATGCTCCAAAACAAATAGTTAAATGGATGTTGACTTGTTCTCTGAAGGAACTTGCACTGCAAAACTTTATTTACTATAAATACAGTGTATTACTGCAGTGCTGCATCCTGTTTGGAAGTGACCTCATCTAGTTTCTGTTAGTGGTTAGAAGTTTTATACCACATGATCTATGAATAATATGATGGTACAGTGCTCTTAGGAAACCATCAGAGCTGTGATATTGATACTTCTCGGACCCAAAGCATTTTATTTTGCTTTATGATGATACGGGGCTATAGTATGACAGGACTTGCTTTATAAAACTAAGCCCCGGGTCCTCTTATTAAGATAACTCTTTCTAGAGGTGCTGTAGCTGTGATACAAGCCCTTTGCAAGCTCTCCTTCCCTGGGGTCCAGTTCCTAAACTGTTCTCATCTCCCCAGGCTGCAGATTGATTTGCTTTGATTTTCTTGCCTGCTCTTCTCTTTAGTCTGGAAATCCTTTACTTTTTGGAGATAAAAGTTGCCAAGAAGCTGACGTTTCGGAGCTGAGGACCATTGCCTTTCTGAGGAGCTGGCTGTACAGCTCCCTTAGCGTGTGTGGAGAGCCGGGGTGGCTGCTTTCCCCCTTGTGGTAGCGTGGGCTCTAGCAGGTCTGGCCTACACCCTGGGGCTGGCTGCAGTGCTCTGCTACCGCGTCTCTTGGCGTCCCTGCCGGCTCCTCCACGTGCTGATATTACTCATGCTTCTCTCCGGAGAATATTGCTCATCGGTACGCGGAAACCATGAGCAAAAGACTATACATTTTTGCAGGCCCTACTTACGGCCTAGATGACTGTTACCAGAAATACCCCCCAAAAATTGCTATTCTGGGAAACCTGTGCTAAAAAGATCACTCTGAGGCAGGGAAATTTCATTCTTCATCATGCTCATTTATTCTATATAATTTATTTCACCTTGTCTTTGGCAGGTAGCACTATGATTGCTTAGAAATACCCATATGAGAGATGGAAATGTCCTGTTTCCGTGTTCAGCAGGGCTGCAGCAGATGATTGGGATACCACACTCTTAAAAAGAAAAGAATAACCTTTTCTTTCTGCAGCCTCCCTCTGCTCTATGCGTGTGCGTGACTTTTTATGAACCGGCTCTCGGTTCCAAAGAGCGAAGTACTGCACATTTAATGAAAACCAGAGGGAACCCAGTAATCCAAATACACTTGAAAGACACAAATGCCAGGAGAGAAGGGAATGACTTTAGGAGAGACACCTGGGAAAATTCAATTTGCATTTCCCAGCATGAAAACTGTTTGGCTGAACATGGTGTCCAGTGAAAATAATAACTGTTGGAAGCACCATCTTCTGGAGACCATTAAAACCAAAGACAAAGCACTGAAAATCCCAAATATTCTTCAGCTTTAGCCACATCCTGCTGTCCATTTATAGTATCACAAGAAGCTGGGCCATTAACAAATAGCTCCACAAACAGAGATTTTTGAGCATGGTAGGCAAGAGGCAGGCAAACTGCCTTCCTTCCTATGCGCTTTTACTTGATCTTCGCTTATAAGCACCGCCGCGGTTGTGAGCCAGGGCGCCTGGTTAGCAGCTATAGTTACTTGCAGAAGGAGGTCAGGAACAGCGTGGGTATCAGCCATAGCAAGCTTCACCCAAGGCAGGATTTTGAACCAAATCATATGCAACTCTCTAGCTCAAATGCATACATAGAGATTTGAACTGCTGGATATAGGTGATCCTGGGCAGATTACTTCTGAATTTTGTAAGGTCAGCATCAGAATTTCTTTAATCAAAAGCTGTGCTCTGTGAGCTCATGCTTGTGGATTTTGCTTTAAGCCTGGTTCATCTGCCTCTTCTCAAGCTCAGCCTTTTGTGAAACGTCAGCCAAAAAACTTCAGGTTATTCTCAGTGGTTTAGCTAGTGTTAGTAAAGCACTTTGTCCGCTGTTGAAATATCCTTTTCATATTAGTAACAATAACAGTTAAAGATTTACTGGAGGAGAAGTCCTTAAGGGAGTAGAATGTTTACCACGCTGCAGTGGGGAGACTCTCTTTGTTTTAAAGAACGGAGCATTCGGCTTTGACACGTCGTAAAACACCCCGACTGCAGTTCTTTGGCTGCCCCAACAGCGCAATGCCGCAGTGCTGCGGCCGAGTCCAAAAACCGGCGAGTCCCAGTGTAGCGAGGCTGCGGAGATGCTGCCAGGAACCGCAAGCAGAGGCACCTTGTAAATTGGGGCAGGTGGAAACCTCTGCGCACCTGGTTATGGCATCGAGCAGCTCCTGCTGGGAGCAGAGAAAATGCTCTTCCGCTGTCTTAAGTTTCACCGATCATCCCAAACATGGATGTTTGCAGGCAGCTGCATGAGAGCTCCAGCAGGCCGGGGATGAGGTGTGGACTGTGCTGTGCTTACGTGAGTTTGGTTGTTGCCTTTGTGGTTGGTAAGTGAGAAATAGTCTGTCATGTTTTAAACAACTACACACATCATTGTGGCTTGCTGGCTGGATACCACGATTCTCCGTGGCTAACCTAGCCGGGCTGGCTGGGATGTGTAGCGCTAGAGACGCCTTCCTTCGGCTGAGGGCGAGACGAGCAGCCTCCAAGAGGTCGGAGCATTGACAGGCACCGAGATCCGGAGCAGGCCATCTGTGGGGCGCTTCTAGGACGGATTATCTGAGCTGAAGTACCTGCATACGCTACTCTGCAGGCGTGCTGAAAATCCACCGTCCCAGCTAAAGGCAGGGAGATCTGTGGCTCTCCCCCTTTCTGGCAGCGAGGCCTATTTCTAGGAGGAGGAGTTTGGAGGTGTTCTGCCTGGCATGAGAGCAGTCCATGCACAGCTAGCCTGGACTCACCAGAGCAGCAGCTCTCCTTGGCAGTGTCTGCAGAGGGACCAAAGCCGCAGGGAAGTGACCCCTGGCATGCTCCTTTCTGCGGGACCGAGCAGAGCCAGTGCTGCCTGTGCGGGACGTGCAAATTCTGGCACGTGCATGAGGAGCAGCGGTGTTTGCAGATGTCCTTCAGAAAGGAGCGTTAGTGAACGGCTTGTAGGGAGAACGGATTGTGAGTGAACGCGCTTATCTGTGTTTCTTATTAAAATCTGGGTATGGGAAGACAGCGTCTCTATGTGAGAATTCTTACTCTGAAGCTCAGGGAGAACAGATGCGGTTTTGTTCCTCTCTCCCTGGAGAAGGGGACGTTGTATTCCCTAGCAGCGCGGGGAGCTGCTGTGGGGCTGCTGTGTGTGCCGAGCTCCCCGGCAGGCACGTAGGCACAGAGCCTCCCGCGTCGGGGCACCGCCGGCAGCCGCTGCCTCCATCCTCCCGCGGCCCTCGGGAGACATTCAGGGTCACGCTGTATCCAGTTTGCACCGGCCACTTAAACCCCACGCTTTCTGGATGTTTTTTATAGACAGTGTGCATATTGCAGAGAGATGTTGGAGGAGCAGACCTCACGTGTGCCGTATGTCCCTCCGGACACTGGTACATCCCATTTGCTGAAGACCATGTTTGTGCTTGCTGAGGTCCTGGAGGATGTGAACAACCTTCTGCCAGCTGCAGTTCCCTTGTCTGAGGTCAGGTGCCTCCTTGGAGGCTTCTGCACTGTCCAAGACACAGTCAGTGCCCAATGCCCAGTGCAGTCCTTTCCTCCTCTGGAAAGTGAGAATAAATTTCCATAAACTAAGCAATTTGTAGTAGGCCTTGAAGAACAGAGCTTCCTTTTTACCTCAGGCTCTTTTGATAAGAAGGTGGCAATAATTGTGGTTTTCTGCTGTGCATGGGGCAGAACATGAGATCTGGGTGGATTGAAAGGAATTTAACTTGTTTTCTCCACCTCATCCTCCCACTTCTCCGTGGGGTCGGGGATGCTCCAAAGAGAGGGAAAACACTCCCCTGGGCTTGGGATTAAAACTAGCTGTTTCTCGCGGGGAAAACTGGCACGACATCGCGGTGGCGATGGCCAAGAGCGGGCGGCCCCGCGGGCTTCGCTTCCCTCCCGTCATCCGTCATCCGGCTGCCCAAGGAGGGAGCCCAGCTGCGAGCGAGGAAAACATGTGAGTCACCTCGGAGGGAGCGAGGGGCAAGGGCAGTGCCGCCTGGCCCTCTTGTGGTCAAAATAATGTTGGTTTGGGGCTTTTCTGCACACAAAAAGCTTTTGGGCATCAGACATCAACCGTTTCCCAGGTTGAGCTGCACGTTATTGCATTAAAGCAGGCGTCGGACACTGGTTTTCTTGTGCATAGCCTAAGTGTGTGGACATTTTGATGATATTTTAGTTTCCCTGGACCTCCACATACCTGCAAAACAGGGACGGCATCTATGGGTGGCATCGTGAGGCTCTGCTGGATGCACATAGAGTAGAAAACTGCATGGAGAGATGCTGCTTAATTTTTTTAAATGTTGTTGACTGGTGAATTTCCTGTGTTGCTTTTTTGTTTTGCTTAGATTTTCTCAAGCAGACCACCTATGAAGTGGAGGCATTTTTAGAAGCCATTCAGTTCTTCCGTCAGGAGAAAGGCCACTACGGGACATGGGAAATGATCACTGGCGATGAAAAACAGGTAAATGAAAACCTGCTTTTTTTTTTTTTTTGGCTTTGGCTACAGAACCTGTGAGGACAGAAAAAGGCCTCTTGGGGGAAGAAATGGTGTTTTTTTAAGAAAATGCAATATGTACAATTATCAAAAATACTTCTTTCTGATAAACTTTCAGGATATAAACAGTTTTTTTTTTTTTTTAATTAACCATGCTGTGGATTTTTACTACAAAGTGAAAGAAAGTGTGCTGCATAGCAGAGGGGTCGGGCAGCTCGTGCAGGCTCGTAGGGATGGCCCCATTTCCGCAGGAAGTTCACACATCTGCCTTAATTATAGTAGATGCCACAGAATCCGGTGGTGAACAGATAGATGCTGAGCCTAAAGCTAAAGACTTGTCACGTCACATTTGCTACTGTTTATGGTTTTCCTAAATCAGTAATACCAAAAGTAATAAACATCAAACTTACACACTGTCTGCATGCAGCAAATACACACTGTATGGTGAGTTGGGCTGCATTCTTTTTCTACATTTCTGCAATGTCTATTCTGCAGGGAAGAGCTAAGAGCTTTTTTTTTTTTTTTTTTTTTTGTTCTTCCCTTCCCTTTAGTTGCTACTGTTTTGTTACTAAATACAACAGTTTGCAGTTACTTTTGGTCTAATGCCTCCAAATGCCATTGTAGCAGATCAGAGTCTACAAAGGCCAGAGCGGCAGCTAAGTCGAAATTTTGAACAACGTCTTTTGTTTTTCCCCTTGCTTTATGAATCAAGCTTTTAGTCCTGAGTACATAAACTCGTTGTTCTGGTTCTCATGCCAGACTCCAGAAATAGTGTTGCATAGTAACAATCATGCTTGGGCACCAAAAGTTTGTCTATTCAATATTTAAAAAATGGGAGGCTAAACTTATAGTCTTCAATATTTAAGAAGTGGGAGGCTAAACATATAAACTTTGAGCACCTCAATGAATCGACTTGGAGCATGGATGTTAGCCAAAGTAACTGTTGATCTCTAGGGTATTACTCCAAATGTATTTTAGTGCAACTAAGTTATTACTTAGGGCCTGATTTATGCATTTTTTCCAAAGCACAGAGTGCTCAGCAGCAAATATTTACTTCAGTACCAGCTGCTGGGTGTTTTCATGATGAAATCTGGCTTTCCTTTGGGAAACTGGAAAAAGCCTGACAGGGAGTTCACGAGTCAGCATTTTGTTTTAGCAAACCAGATTATCCTTCTAGGAAAAGCTTACCTTGACAAGCCTGAAAATATGTGGAAATTGGAGGAGAATCTCTAGACACAATCCTCCCCTAGGCCTTCATGTCAGAGGTTTCATGTCAACTTCTAATAATTAATGCGTTAATATAAGGAGTTCCATCATTGCTTTGAAGGGATTAACTGGGACATAATTCCTTGACGTGTCTGCAAGGGCTTTTTCTTCTCACCCCTCTCTCAAGTCATGGAACTAAATACTGCTAGTTTCTTTTGTATTTTATTTCTCCCATTACTGGCCAACTGCTTACTCATAACCCATGTGCCTCAAGAGGACTATAATCAGAAGACGTCCAGACAGTTAATGCTATTATCTTTTTGGTAATAATTCATTCCGTAAGCCTAGTGTGTTCTCATGCATGCTTCGACCAAGCATAATAATTGTTTTGGGCCGATATCCAAGCTGAGTGAATGGCTTGGAACAACCAGTCTCCAGGTTTGTTGCTGTAAAAGTTCTGTGCAGTGCCAATAAATAGTCACTAACATGCTTTTATGATGGCACAGAGTCTCACCCGGATTTGCTGAAGTAGTCATTAGCTCACACTGTGCTGCCTAAGCACTGCAACACGGATAAAGACTAAAGTAAAGAGTAACTGAAGACATACTCATCTGAAGACCTCCTAAAAAGTATTTGGCTGGAGTTGTAGGGGGTATTTCTGATGGTAGGTAAATGGTGAAGAAGAAGGCTGCAAACAGAAGGAAGGAAGACACTTCATGGAGGGGTGGCTTGAAATTTTTGACACCACTGGTTATGAGTATATCCGTAGCCTAAGTGTGTATGGACTTAGTGTGGATACTTAGGTTTTACACTGATGTAACCCCAGTGATCAGCACTGCATTATTGTAGAGTAATATATATGGGTAATAAGGATATCTAGGTAATGCATTAAAAAGCAAGCCCTTCAAGCACACCTTTCAGGAAAGAAATTTAAATTCAATCTAGCATATGTTAAAAACATTGCTTGACAGCTCAGAGACCTTAGCATCTGTTCGAGCAGTTGACACTTTTACATTTTGTTTTGTGGCACCCCAGTTATAGGGTGGGATTCATGGGATTTTATTACAGGTTTATTCATGGGATTTTTTTTTTAAGTGACTCATTAGTTTCAGAGCTGTGTTAGGCCTTTAGTTTTTGGCATGTATTTGAGTCAGCATAGCTGATTCTGAGTGGTGCTATAGCATAATAAGCATTTACTAAACTTAAAGACTCAGTTTAAGTAGGATACTGCATATTCTGTTTCTTTGGGAATGCCATAGGTGCAGGAGATGCTCTGCTTTGTATTACATGACACCCTGTCAGAGCCCTTATTGATCTTTGCTGCCCACATTCCTAGGATTTCCCTTGTGCTCCGTGCTCGTCCTGGGGCTGTGAGCCTTCGATGAGAACTGTTGCAGGCCCCTTGTTGAAGCAAGGAAAAGAGCTGGGTTCAAATACACATTTGCTTAGAAAAACCTTGTCCAAGGCCCCAGTAAAAGGGAAGAAGGGATTTCTCTGCTTTACAGAAACCATGGATAAAATTACTTATCTTTCCCCCAGATCAAATGTGAAACGTACAGAACCTCAAGATGTATTTTGTGAGTGTTTTTTGCAGGGTTACTGTGTCCTTCTGGGATTTACAGGATGTTTTCAGATGAAGGACAGTGAGTGAATGTGCTGTTCTAATCTTTTGACCATGTAGATTTTAAGCAACGTTGTGATGGAGGAACTTCTACCTAACCTTCAGACGATGATCCTGCCTAAAATGAAAGGAAAGAGGAATGATAGGAAGCGGGCCTGGTTTGGTGTGAGTACTTGTATTTGCAACTCTGCTGTTTCTCATAGCAATTGTCCATGTGCTGCTCCTGATCAGTGCTTATTAATTTAATTGGGTTTTAGATTGTGGAAGAAACATACAGCTTAGTCCAGCAGCAAGTTTCTGAAGGACTAAGTACCTTGAAAGAAGAATGCAGAGATTTTGCAAAAACTCTGGAAGGAACCATTCGCTCAGATATGGATCAGATTCTGAACTCAAAGAACTTCTTGGCTGGAAAAATTAAAGGTTAGTGAGAGAGCATCTGTGTTTTGGAGCAATTCCTTAATATTTCTTGTTGTGCTGCTCAAATTGCCAGATGTCATTGTGTTGACTTGCCTCATGTTTTGAAAATCCAAATGGAAATACTGATTTTAAGAAAACACCAAAGGCCTTGAGATTCCGCTGCTTTTGGGGGAAATTGATACCTCTCCTAAGTGTCTGTGGAAATGCAAAGTTGTCTCGAATTGGAGCTAACACTGGCAAATGTTGAGTATTCTGCTTTCATTTTCATTTGGATAGCCCTGTGTAATGAAGATAGAGGTTTCATAAGCAACATGAGAAGGATGGGGGTTTTGATCTGATGTCTCGTAATGCTCCTCCTAAACAGGTTATGATTTAGTGGCAGATTCTCAGGCTACCAAAGAATATTTAGACCAGGCTTAGGTGGTCTAAAATGAATATGGAATGAAAAATTATAACTTTACCAAGAATATAAAAGTGAATGTAAACAATAGACAAAACATTCGTTGATGGTGCCTAAGCTAACAAACAAAAGCTGTCAATGAACAACTGAGAATTCAAGAGCTGTTTTGCTAAATCTGAGGAGGTTGTGTCAATATTCCCACATAAGAGTAGGATGCTTTCACTGAACTGCAAAGTACCAAGTTCAAGTAACTCCTTATACAGTATAAAAAGCTGCAATGTCCATGCTCCATACAAACCTCTCAGTATTTATTAGTATTTGCAGCTGCTCTTTCTTCTTCTGTCCCAGGGCAGCTAATATGCTTGAGCGTGGTTAGTTGGGGCATGGGAGAAGGTGTTTCACTGCCACTCTTAAAACCATGAACTCACCTTTCATCTGTGAAAAGGGATGGCAATAGTGAAAAATACTGGGTTGGCAGCTCTGTTCTAAAGTGGATCAGTGTGACATTTTTTACTATATCTATTAGTGGCCTAAGATGCATCCATTGTGTTGTCTGACACTCCAGCCACTGTTTCTGAGCCTGCCCAGAAGTGCTGCACAGAAAATATCCAGCCATTTCTCACTTCCATATTGGAGGAGCTCATGGGCCCAGTGAGTTCGGGATTCACCGAAGTCCGCTCGCTCTTTGATAAAGAAGTTAATGAAATAATCCAGAACTTCCAGAAAACAAATGATACCACAAATTTGAAGGAGGTAAGACATGATTCTGAACTCTTTTGCATTGCTGTGAGACTTTCTGCCTAGAACGTAGCTGACAGCAATATTTGCTTTCCTGTATTGTAATGCATTAATGCTTGGTTTTATCATCTAAAGTCATGTGGTATTTGTGCATGTGGAGCGTAGATCTCAGAATTTGTTTAGGGCTACTGTTACCCTGTATATTAAAAATTCAGCCCTGGTTGCTTACTCTCTAAACCTGTTCTTCCCTGTTGAAATGCAGAATGTGGACCAGCTTATGAAGCTACCATTCAACTCTGTGAAAATGGAGCCTTGTTATCTGAAAGTGAACCTCCTCCAGGAACTGCTTCAAGACCTCAAGAGTCGCTTCAAGGTCTATCACATCGATTTTGTGGTTCAGAGGACGCAGAACTTCATGCAAGAGGTACTGTAAGATCCAGTTTTTCCTTTTGGAAAAATTCTACCTAGAACAGGTTAGGTTTGTCCTTTTAACTCACTTCAAAGTGATCTTGATAAAAAGCTATGCAAGAGGCTGGAGTATACCTCAAAGCACAGATAGCAAAGCCTAATAAAATCACAGTTAAAAGCTCAGTTACATAAATATAAATATGAATCTTTCAATATCTGCCTGACTGCATTTTCAAGAGCTAATTTTTCAGGAAAATCTTGAATTTATTTTTACAGAAAAAAGTTACGTTTCCTCCTTTGGTAATTAGGTCTCTCATTAATATAAAGTAAGGCAGTTAGTACTAGTAGAAAAGGCAATTTCTTGACTGCTGATGACATCTCAGGATATACCTGCGTTTAGCAACTTTAGCCGAGTTCGGTTTTGATCTGAATGGTTGAAGTGACAACATCATTGGGATGAAAAGGAATCATGTCACCTCTTTTTCCCCTCCAGTGTGTATTTGCATACACTTTGATTTTTTTTTTTTTTTTTTTTTTAATTTTCTGGATGCCTGGCCAGAATTCTATTAGGAGCTGACCAGTCATCTTTCATTTGCCACAGTGCAGGGCATATGAGGCCTTGTGGCTCTATGTTGAATTCTGTGGTTCTGTTCAGTAGTTGAGAAACTAAACAGTTCATCATGTTATCTCACAAAGTGGGTCTGGTTCGGTTCTGTGGAGTAGGAATCATGACCATAGAAATCTAGTCTCTAGCACAGTGCTGAGTTAAGGCATTTCTACAAGCAGCTCTTCTAACAACAAGAATGATGTAGAAATAAAAATCTGTTTTCATGACTAGTCTTTCAGGAGACCATTCTGAAGTGCTGCTCAAATAAAGTGAAGACCATGAGTCACAACAAAGAAGGATGCAGAAAATATATTTCTTACAAGTCAAGTGTTTTTCTGAAGGGAGCATGAGTCAAATAGCTTAAATGAGAGTGCGTATTATTCTGCCAAAGCTGCTATTGCTCCTCTCTCTTTGAAGGGCTGATATTTTATCTCATAAGAATAGTAAGTGGTTACAGTTTGTTCCAGTGGACATAACATTTATTCTGTTAACAAGCAGGGTCAGGAGGGTCTAAGGTCATATTGTCTTAGTTTAAAAGCAACTGTGGCTTTATCCTGGCTCTCTTGGCGAGAACCAGGTGGTTGGAATAGGTTTCCTTCCCTGCATAAATGGATAAGGACTTGAAAGGTTGGCATCCCCTAGTGGCAGTTGGGGAGTGAAGCGCTCAGCTGACGTAAGACGGCTGCAATGACTTTGCTAGAGCTGTGTCAATTGCCATTTGGTCCAAATAAAAAATCAGATAAAAAGTGAGTACTTCATCTAAAATTAGCCTTGGATGTAATGCTAGAATTGTTCTGTCCTTTTTCCTTTGTGACTGAGGTCTTGCAGTGCATAAGCCTTTGCTGTATGGTCTTCTGATGCATGCACAGATTAAACATAGGTCCCCCTTCTCCATTTCCATGTACAAATACCCTCTATAATCTAATCCCATGCTAGCTGCAAAGTTATGACAATTGCTCTTCCCAAACTTTGTCATGGCATATATATATATATATAAAAAACAAAAAAATATTACTAACCAAGGAGGAAATGAAGGAAATGAAAGTGTCTTACTCATAAGCAGGTACATAATCACTTACAAACCACAAAAAAGATCTTGAATGTCATGTGGCTGTTTGAGCAGTGAAAAAGAGGACACAGCAGGATCAACGCCTTCCATGTGGACCTCCCTGTATATTCTCCAATATGAATATGCTAAAATCTGAATGACAAATCTGAATAGCTAAAAGATGAAAACTCACATTAAATAAATATAATTACCACTTGCTGAACTGTTTTTCTGAAGTATGTTTTCAGAGCACAGATTTAATTTTCACTTATAACAATGAATCAGTGGATACCCTGAAAGTAGGACAAATACCAACCTACTAATTCGATGAGAAATTATTTCATTCTGTGAGTTGAGCCTTCAAGAAACTACTGCTAGCATATATTATTTCACTCAGAAAACTAGGTTGAATTGCACTGACAAAACCACAGTTTTTGGACAAAATAAGTTAAATGTCTATTGGATGAATTGGATTTAAAAAATAAATAAAAAGAAGTTAAGTTCACTTCACTTTCTTGTTTCCTTCCATGAGTGTAACATGTTCTTCTTTTTGCTTTCCAAATCTAAAATAAAGTTTTGAAATCTAAAATAAACAAGACTTTTATTCCCCTTCCACAGTCATTTTAAGTACTTGAAAACATTTATTGGTTTTAGGCAGATTATTCTCTCTCCCATTTAACTTCTCAAAAAATCAAGTTAACAGTTGCATTTGTCATGTTTTTCTATGTATGTAAAATTTTTCTGTTACTGGAAAACTATGTTTCATAAGCCTTGATCTTTAACTATTTTTTATTATTATTCTTAGCTCATGGAAAATGCAGTTTATACTTTTGAGCAGTTGTTCTCTCCAAGTCGCCAAGCCGACTCAGCAAAAATTGCAACAATCATGGAAAAAGTCAAGCTGAGAGTATTGAAGGTAAATATTATTATGGCATTTGTTCAGAAAAAAACTTGCCTTTTAGAAAACCAAAAAGATCTCTTATGTGAATTTATTTCAGTATTTCAGAGAAGAAATGTCTTACCATCCATAACTGGAAGATAACTGATTTGGTGACACTTAGCAGGTGCAAAGATAACCATATGAAGTGAAAAGAGTAGTGGGAGAAAAAATGATTTTCATTTAAAGTAAATGACTTGAAGTACCATTCAGAGTGACTTTAGAGATACTAATTGTCTTAATTTGGAGGGTAAAACCCAGTTCTGGGCAGACAGCTGTAAAAGTGTATACATGGGCAGTCTTATTAACTGCAACTAAATCAGATGGAGATGATCTGGGCAAATCATTTTATAGTAGTTTTAGAATTTTTGTATTTTAGAATTTATAGTAGTTTTGCATTTTTGCAAAAGCTGAAATAATCTGCAGGAGAATTTGAACCCTGTGTGCTCCTGTGATGTGCCACTTGCTATTACCAGTTACAGGTCAGCAAGAACCAGGTCCTCCTGTTAATGATTAATAGCACCAAACACATTTTGGTTTGTTTCTCTTTCTCTCTGTTTTTGGCAGCAATATGATTATGACAGCAGCACTGTTCGGAAGAAGATATTTCAAGAAGCATTGATACAGATTACTTTGCCCACAATGCAGAAGACACTGGCTTCAACATGCAAACCAGTAGGTCACTTTATTGCTCTGTGGTTAGAAAGAGAATAATAAAAGGCAGGAAGGACTTAACACCTTGGCAATAAATCCTAAACTATCCAAAGCTATTTTCCCTCAAGGAGCCTTGTAGATTGGCCACCTGCTCTGCTAGGCAATGCTTAGATTTGCCATTTTGTGGATCAGTGAAGCAGGATGAAGGATTGACAGTCCAGTGGAGATTCAGGAAACAGGGAAATTGTTTTTGCAACTTTCCTTCTCAAAGATCGTTGTAGGTCTGTGCTCCCTTCTGATTTTCTTTCTTCCTTAGAGATCTGGAGTCCCCTCAAAACCAGACTTTTCTACAGATCTGAGAGTCTCCAGGTTATGAGCTTGTCCTGGGAACTGGCCACTGCTGAAATCCCAGCAGGCTGCAATTCGGTGGCTCAGGGAGGGAGCTCTTCTGAATGGAGCCCAAAGGATCCGCTGTGAACACACACAGCTGCCCGAAGGACTCCCTTAAGGGCCAGCTTGGGCAACAGACACCGACTCAGTGTTTTGTGGAGACGTAATCAGTGTGACTGATAAAGAGTTGACTCAAACTAAATAGCCTTACACTTGGATATGCCATGGGCCTCACAAGGAGCCCTTTTGGCAGGCAGCACAGGGGTAACCTCTTGCAATTTCATTGTACCTGCTGAAAGGTTGCTGCCCTAAACCATCCAGGCCTCTCTGCCCTTTTGTTGGCTGATGTTCAGAGGTTCCCCCAGGGCATGAGCTGTGTCACCCATGCTGTGCCGCTCGAGCTGATCCTCTCTTGATTGTTTCAGGTTTTAAACAACATTTTACAAAATGAGTATTTTGTCAAGTTACACCTGGGAGTGTTTGAGGATAGATGCCCCTTCTAGCCTTGGTCTCCTACTAGAAAACAAAGATATTTGTGTGAAAGCTCCTCTCTTAGAAGTATGCAAAGGTCACTCCACTTATTTTCATAGACCACCAAGCAGCTTCCTAGGGATAATGACTCAGTTATTGTCTTGACATAGACTATTACGTATATATCAGTAAGGTAAAACTGTTATACGTCCATTAAAAAAAAAACTCCAGTTATCTCTCATGCTCACCTGGAATTTGCCTTCCAGGACAAGCAGTGACTGAGGCACTTTATCACCAGCTATTTACATTAGAGTTATTTATTATGGAGCAGATGGTCGTGGTCTGCTACAAATGCAGTGCCTGTAAAGGTAAATGTGCAAAAATAATGTTGGTAAGTGTATAATAAATTGTGAGCATATATAGTTAATTTAGTCAGTTCAAGCAGTTCACCTCAAGGCACAGCAGGGAGCATTACTAGACCTGCTAGATGGCTTCAAGGTTCACTGTTGAAGTAGGACACTCAGTATGCCTTAGCTACATTTATTTCTCTTCCTTTCTGCACAGGAGCTGCAGAAATACGAGCAGTTCATTTTTGCTGATTACACTAGTGTGATCCAAGTAGAGAATGTCTATGAAGAGATTTTATATCAGATGCTGCTTGAAGAAACCTTGAAAGGTAAGAAAGCTTCTGAGGTGGCAGTAACAGCAGTTAGACCAGTGACCTGTGAGCTCTTGCCTCAGGCTTTCGAGAGCCCAAACCTGGCTGCTTCACATGCACAGCCCAGCTTAGCCAAAGCATTGGCAGTTAAGAGGCTTCTATGTTTTGGTTCAGCTCATTAAAGCAGCGTGGCAAGCCTATAAAAGTGAGTCCCTATGGAACCTTTACAAAGCTTGGGATAAAGTGATTTCTAACAAAATAATTATGACACCTTTATTTCTTTTTGAATCCATGGGCCAAGGAGTGAAGTTATGCTCAGAACTTGATATTTGCAAAGACTTGGTGACATCTAATGGCAGTGAAAATGAATTTCCCAAAATAAAATGTACTGCTGGATGCACATCAGTAAATCACTGGTGCCAACAGAGTATGACCAGACCTGTCTGGTTTTATGTCAGAAAATAAAATCATTCTTGGTATATGTGGTGATACATAAAATACTTGTGTATCTCCTTGCTTCTGTCTGTCTGAACATAAGATTAAAAAATAAGTCCTTCTATTCCTCAAGAGGTTTTAATAGCCCCTTTGTGTCACTACCCTTCCAAAATCTCAGTATAATGTTAAGAATCCATTTTATTCACATATTTGGTGTAAATAGTTTTGCATTTAAATGATACCTTTGTGCATTGTAGACCCTCTGACAGTTTTCTATTACAGCAGTGACAGATTTAACTCGGTATTGAAGATCCATTCCTTAAAACAAATAAAATGTAAACCAAAAACAAGTGGAAAATTGTTTCTAATGCTGCAGATAATATTAGTATGCATCACATTAGGCACACAGGAAAAATAGCACATCTTTAAACGTTCCTCTGTCAGCCTTCTCAAAACAGTTTATCCTTTCTGTTTTACTCAGTGATAAAAGAAGCTGCCATTCTGAAGAAACACAACCTCTTTGAAGATAACTTGAATTTGCCTTGTGAAAGTGTGTCCAGTTTAACTGACTTAAAGACTCCTTCCGGATCAGCTCAAACCACTCCTGCTAAGAAGCCTTCTACCACCAGAGCAGAAATATCAGATACTGAAACTCAAAGTGAGGAAACGCTTGTTGTGACTGAAAAAAATTCCTCTGAGAAGGATCGTGGTGATGGCAAGTCACTAGACAAAGAGGCAGTAGTTACTGTCAAAGTGGCTGATAATCATGCAAGCACAAGAGAAAAAGTGATCGTTACAGACATCAGTGAAAAGCAGGATTCCCCTCCATACAGTCCTAAGAAGCAGGAGGCTGCAGAGGAAAAAATAACTTCCCAGAATGAAGATAAGGAGAAAGCTGAGTTTGTGGAGACACCTGACAAAGAGCTTAAGACACCAGAAGGAGCTGTGGAGGAAAAAGTAACTTCTGAGACTGAAACCACAGTGCAAGTAGATTTTGGAGCCAACACTGAAACAGAATATAAGGTACATGAAGAAACGATGGAGCAAACTGTAACTTCTGGGAGTAAAAAAGCAACAGAAACCAAGTTTGTAGGCAATGTGGAAGAAGAAAGCAAAGTACGTGAAGAAGTTGCAGAGGTAAAATTAACTTCCCCAGATGATAATGTAGTAGAAGCAGAAATTTTAGGGAATGTTGATAAGAAAACCCAAGTAGAAGAAGAAACTATGAGAGAATTGCCTCAGGGTGAAAAGGCAGTAGGGCTTGGAGAGGATAGTAAAAAAGAAAGCAAGAACCAAGCAGAAGTCGCTGAAGACAGGGCTACTTCACAGAATGAAAACGCAGTGAAAGAAAGGTTTGGAGATATGACTATGAAAGCAAGCCAGTCAGAAGAAAAGAGTGTTAAACCTCCTGATGATGTGAATGAAATCAGGAGTTTGCTGATGGTAGCAGTTGAATTACCAGCAGATACTTCATGTGAGAACATGAAAGAGATTTGCGAGTGTGAGACTTCAAAGTTGCAGGAGCACGATAACGAGGTGAGCAAAGTTATTGCAGCAGAAAGCCAAGTGAGCCACCTGACGAATAAAGATGTGGAGTGCACAGAGCTCAAGGGGGACCAGTTATCTCCATCCAGTGCAGGGACGAATAGTACAAATTTAATGATTATGTCAGGGAGAGCCTGCAATATGGCACAAGCAGAATGGTTGGTGGATATCTCCAGTACATCTCAAGAGGTAAAGACAGAGATGGAGAGCAACCAAAGTGTTTTGTGCAGAGGCATGGCAAGCTGTGAAAGCAATAGATTGCAACCAGAGGAGCACACCGAAAACGTGACTGAAGACAAAAGATTAGATGTGGAGGAAGGAGCAAGGAATAGTCACATTGCCGCAGTGGAAGTAGGAACTGAGAGTTTTTATCCTAATCCAGCTGAATATTCAGACATAACACAGGACCCAAGAACAGAAGCGGTGGATGTGCCGGTTCCTTCCGCACCAGAGCTGGGAAATGTTAGCACTGCCCAGGTCACAGGAGTTGCTTGGTCTGGTGAGAGTGAAGGGAAGCCAGCAGATGAGTCATCTGCACACACTGAAATTAATAGCACAGAAGGAAGAGAGATTTTCACAGAAGAAAACAGGGAAGACAGTTCTGTACTGCAAAATTCTGAAGAGTAAGAAGTGTTTTTCAGTCTGGCCTTCTAGAATTTATTCACATCAGTAGCCTGAATACTTGTTTAAGCCATGAATACTTGTTCAATCATGAATACTTGTTAAAGTCAGAGCTGGAGGAGAGGATGGGCTCTTGCAGTTTTGCGATCCCATTCTAAGTGGCGGATAATTGGCTTCTTTTTCCTATCAGCTCTCACTCCTTAAAATCAGGTTAATATTTGGGAACCTTATCTTTCATTTGGAATTTGCTACCTTTTATGGTCATAGAAAAAAGTTTGAAAATGTGACCATTGAATGCTGCAAAAGCAACTTGCCCCCCTCAGCTACAAACTTTTTTATTCCTTTTTTCTTTTTTTTTCTTTTTTCTTTTTAACAACTTCACTGCTCTTAGGTTCATTGCCAGGGACTAGATTATGGTATTTAAGTGCATGAATTTGACAGCAACATTATGATTCTTAGGTGGTTAATACGTAAGTTGTTACTGAAGGATGCTTTAGTATTTGCATGCGGTATATGGGAAATAAATGATATTTTTATTAGTTAAACGGGAACCAAATAGATAATTTGGTAGATTGCTTGAAGGCCACATTGTATGCAAATTCTGGAATCTGGTTACTTAATTATTTTAAAGTATTCACAGATATGAAAGACAATGAGGTGTTCTGATTTTTCTTATTGCGATATTTAAAATGGGAAAAACATGGGAGCAGGTTTCTCAGTCCCACTCTGCACTTCTGGGTTATTTAGCCTTCCAGAGCACTTTACAGCTGTTTTATTTTATTTTACTTTATGGAAGGGAAAGATGAGAATGTTTACAATAACTATAATCATTAGTGGTAACCACATAGCATCTTTCTGTCATGCTTCCCACCATGAAATATATTCACTTACTGCTATCTAATACAGAATGAGAGTCCTGCCTTGCACATTGGTACTGACTTCAGCTACATCACCCCAATTTTGTAGACCTTGGTGATGGCTTTTAGGTGGCATAAGATACACTGTAAATTGCAGTAATTCTGAAATATCATAATCATTGTATATAATCTCTACAACAGATATTCATTAAAGCAGAAAGCAGCATTGGGTTTTGGAGAGCAGAATCACGTTTCAGAAGTAGATTCTTTCCATTTCCAGTATATTACTATCCGCAACATCAAATTGTGATCCGTGCACAAAGTTATGTCTGCATTACCTGTGTACCTGTGTACCTGTGTACCTAATATAATGACTTTGTGTGCAGAAGAGTTTGGAGGTGAAAAATAGTGTTTTAATGAACAGGGCATGCAAACTAGCCCTGCGCTTCGGAGGCCAGTTTAAGGCACCTTAAAAACCTGGCCTAGAGTTTCAGACCCTTTCTGAATAAACAGAGTAAGAGTCCAGGGCAGCTCAGGTTAATTACAGATACAGCAAGTAAGGACTGCAGAACTGCACCCATAAAGAGAGGGGAAGAAATAACTAAACCCCAAGAGTTGTGCCAAGTAAGAGTCCTGGTAGTTGTTGGCATTTAACTGCGTAAAGTCTGTTATTTAATGCTATCAAACACTCTATAATACTAACAGAGCCGTGACACTAGAGCAGTAGCCAAAGTAGCTTGGACTGGAGCCCTCCTTGTGTTCAAAGCGGAAAGTTAACTCTTTTTGCTAAGAAAAGGCTGCTTTCCGCCTCCTTCTGCGGCAGCCGCTGAGCACTCACCCGTGTGAGCCCTCCTCGCGGCGCGGAGCTGGGGAACAGGCAGGCTCCCGCCCAGGGGCCCATCCTGCCCCAACTCTGTAACAACCGCTTGTAACGGCAATAAACCAGCTCTTCCCTTCCACTGCTGGCCTCCGGCGGGTTTCTTGTTTGCTTTTTGCTTTCTTTCCTCCTTTATTTTTAAATAGCTGGGTACAAAGTGCCCCTCTGCTGCCGTCGTACGCCGCTTTCCGTCACCCCGTTACACGGAGACGCGCTGAGAGAGCCAAGGGGGCTCCTCCTTCCCCCAGGGGGCGGGAACTACAGCCCCCAGGGGTCCCCTGCGGCGCGGGGGGGG
>JAWLRI010000980.1:311600-329801 GCA_034781795.1 Crypturellus tataupa
CCAGTGCTCTGTCACCCTCACTGTCAGAAAGTTTTTCCTTAATGTGTATATATAAATGTGTATATATAATGTGTATATATAAAAATATTTATATGTAATGTGTACATTATATATATATAATATTATATATATATATGGGTAGGAAAGGTCTGAATTTAAGACCATAGCAAATTTCTCCATAGTAAATTACATGATCAAAGACAAAGTTGAATTACTGTAAATGTGTTCATAGTTGGTTTTTAGTATGAAATGGTGTCCATAAGTGCAAAATTTGTACAGAACAGATACAAAGAACTGTTGATTTATGTATATATATATAGAGAGAGATAGGTATTGCTGCTTAGCATCTTTGAGCAGAAGAGTGGTAATCAAAACCCAAGTACTTATTTTAAACTGTCTTTCTAATTCAGTTTGTTGGATCATGCATGTTATGTCCTTTGCACAGAAAAGTTTCTTAGTCTAGAGATTCCTATATAATCTTGTCATCCACTTAAAATTGCATGATTTTCTCCTTAGAGATAACGGCTTCCTACTGAGGGATGCGAGGAATGAGAAAGAATACTCAAAAAATTGTATTTTTAATCCTGGTCCTGTATTCCTTTCAACAACCTTTGTTTACATAATAACATAGCATCATTTAAGTGAAAATATCTGTCTGCTCCCTTAGATGCCTTCAGCATTGTATTTGCTGTATATGTGCTTTTAAAATAGTAAGTCATTTATAAAATGCCTTATGTAATAATTTTTCTTGTTACTTGACTCATCAGTTATGTTCTTTGCAATCACAGTGTAGTTAAAATCGCAGGATGAGATGGCTCAGTCATTTCTGGTTCAGTCTAGGGCTAGGGAGCATATATGTACACCAGGCTTCTCCATAACTATGCAATACATTTTCTATAGGTGTGCAATACATAATCTTACCCAAATCACGTGAGATAAAAAAAAAAAAAAAGTAGTCCCTCTCATATAATGACACAGAATGTCATATCTTAAAACTTAAATTGAAAGTGATAGTATATGATCTCTTGAGTATAATTTTAATTATTCTCATGCACAGGCAACTATTTTCTGCAGTGTCTCAAGTATGGAGCACTTAATATTTAAGTTCTTGGCATTTGCTAACCATTCAGTGACTCCAGTAGTAACTGTTTTCAAAAAGAAATCAATTTTAATAGAATTACCTTTGGATTTTGTAAATTCTCTAAGTGTTTTGCTTTTCCTAACTGAAGAGTAATCATATCAGGACAGGCAAAAGGTCCACACAAACTTTGTACACTATCTACAATAATTAGCATGTAAGGGGCCTGGAGAAGAATACATGAACAGAACAAGCCTTCCTGTGATTCCTCTGAGGCAGATAAATGGATCTAAGTGCATCTGAGCACAGGGAGATTTCTCTTTAAAAGCCATTTATGGATTTTAATGCAGAGATTTTTTGTTTAATCACTCTTCAAATCCAGGTAAGCTTTTGGCTTTTCTGAAGCCCAAACTACCTGTGGCATTGAGTTCTCTGACTTGATATTCTCTTTTATGAAAATAGTTCTTTATTTTAAGCCTGCCACTTGCTAGTGCTGGATGGCCCTGGGTGATATTTACTGTGAGAAAAAGTGAATAGCAGTTTTCCATTCATTTTCTTCATGTCATGCTCAACTTAAAAATCTTCATCAGATGATACTTCAGCTGTCATTTTTGCAGGCTGCAGTGCTTGCATGTTTGCTCATTCCTCATACAGAAGCCCCTACACAATATCAACCATTTATACTACTCCTTTTTGTGCCTTTTTCTTTTGCATTATAACCCACAGAGAAGTTCTTAGCAAAATAGCAGCATTTTATTTATCCTTTCACCAATAATTCTGGCACTGAGATTGCCTTTTCTCTCCTACTGTATACCAAGCAGGTATTTACCTAGGCTGTGTTGTAGCTGTTGATGAGCTTTCATTCTAGCAAAGAATCCCTGTGTGTGTTTTAGAGTATTTCATTAGTGCTTGCATCAAATCACAGCTTTGTGTTTTTTTCTTTTTTTTTCAGTAGATAGTTGGAATAATTTTTCAAAGTGAATGATTCTTTGATCTTTCAAAACAGATCTTTTTTTTTTTTTTAACTACGTTAATGTTATTGTTACATTAAGCAACATTTTTCAGTAAGAAAGAAAAGGAGTTGGAAAAAAGACTTTGAACCATTCTGTTGGGTTATAACTCATTACTATCAACTCCTGTTTTGATCGCTAGCAAGGGGAAGTTTCTTAGTATAAACAGAGTGTTAATTTTGATATTAAGCATGTCCTGTGTAAAACTAACTTTTTAGTGGCTGGTGATGTGTGAGAATTAATTTCATCTCCTCCATAGTATTTTAATTTCTAAACATACTAGCCAATAATAATAAAATTGTTCTAATTTTTATTTCATAGGTTTTCCCTGACCTTGATTGATACCTTGGACACTCTTGTGGTGGGTTTAATCTATTGATAAATTTAGCTAAAACAAAGATTGTTTTCTGCTGTTCCAACTTCTTTTTTGGTGTTCTATTTTGTTAAGCACTCTATTATATATAAGAGACAATTTAATCTTGCTTCACCTTTGATTTCTAGCCATCTGTTAAAAGTGGCTATTGCTTATAAGAGCTTCCAAGTGCTGTGATGGTGGTGTTTGGAATTCATTGCAAAGAGAAAGCTAGAACAGTTCCTTGGTAGTTCATTGACATTTTCTTCTCTTGTTTTTCTTGGGCTTCACAACAAAATGAAAAGGTATGTGAGTTTGCCTCCCATTACGTTTTAAAGCAACACGCTGACCAGGCACTTTATAAAGCAATGTTGTCTTTGTTTAGTTCCTTCCTGAAAGAGGAAGGTTGTAAGACTTACAGACAAACACCTCTTAATACCTGCAGAACTGTTTGTTTTTAAAGTGTACGTACAAATGTTTTTGCGGATGTAGTTGTATGAACTTAAATATATATTATAAAATACTCTGGAATTGTTTGCCAAGAAATGTTGGCAAATTTCTCATGTTCTGTCTGTTATACAGGAATCCTATGGTTAATAAAGTAGGCTTTTTTTTTTTTTTTTTTTTTTCTTTTTGGAGCTGAGAGTGATTTTTGGCCATTCTCTATTTCTAAGACTTTCAAAACTTTTTAGATTTTTAGATTTTCCTGACAGTGCTGCTTTGGGGCCTGAATCATATGATGCTCTTTTTCTGAGGACTGTTCTCTTATTATAATGTTGCTATGAGATGACCCCTGACTCATCTGAAACAGACCTGCAGATGCTAAACTTGGAGCCTACAACTCTCAAGACTTTACCACATGCTCTAATGGATTATTGTGATTTATTTTTCTCTTGTCTTAGAGCAAGGTTAACATTTGTATAATTTAAAAGTGTTTACAATAATGAATCGAATGGGTCACAAAGATTGGTGATGTAAAAGTTCTGTAACCAAAAGAAGGCCAGTGAGGAAGGAGACGTGAAGGATGCGACCAAGCTGCGCTTCAGGCAAAGGGAGGAAACTGGTGGAAGCAGGAAGACTGCTCAGACAATTCACCTAATTTAGGATGAGGTTTTTTAGCCTATAGATAGGGAGCTTCTGTGAAAATCAGAGTGGTATCAGGGCAGGTCAGTCTGAGGCACTCTGCTAGCATGGATGACGCCTGCGGCCCCGTGAACCCACTTGTGCTGCAGACAGGGAGTAGAAGGGACAAATATATCCCTGAGCATCCCTGAGCTGTGCTTTCCTGGGAACATTATTCCTTGTCTACAGAGCTTACTCTGTCACATGAATCTCACAACAAAAACAGTAATACTGCAGTTTGTTCACAGTGCGTCAGAGTGTGCCCCTGCAGGGTACAAGACCCAGTCTGAAACATCTTGAATGCTTCCTTTTTTATTCATTGCTCTGTTATATAATACTTGAGTGTGACTATTAACTGTGCTGGACCTGAACACCTACTCATATTTGTTTTCCAGGTGTTAAATAAAACCAAAGAGTTTGAAGAGGCTGTAAAAAAAGTAATAAAAGATGTTAATTTAGATAATGACATAGTTGTATCAGTCTTTGAAACCAACATAAGAGTCCTTGGGTGAGTAATTTCTATGATATCAGAACTCTAAAAGATGTGCTTTCTGGCTAATGTCCTTGAGACATACATTTCTGTGCTCTTTCACCTTGTTTAAAACAATTCTTCCTTTGACAGCATAATTCAACAGTTGCTGTAAGGAAGGCTTTAAAATATGAGGCAGAAATTGGCTGTCATTTATCCCTGCAGGCATAGCTTTTTTTTTTTTTTCCAGCTTTTTTGAAAAGGGAAAGAAAAAAAAAGGCAAATGTGCCATGGTAGTGGTGGCTTATTTTCTTAACAGAAATAGTTGTAATTTCAATACTTGATTTAATAGATATCATATTCTTTTAGGATCCTAGGTTATTTCAGGTTGAAAGGTATCCCTGGAGGTCTGTAGTCTAATCTGCTAAAAGCAAGATCAGAATAGGGTATTGTAAGATATTTTGAACAGCTTTAGAGGTGTTAAGTTATTCTCAACTACTTGCATGGATAAATCAGTGGTTCCTGTTTAGGACAGAGTCCTAAACAATAAAAACAAAAAGAACAGTGAAAATTACTTCCAAAACACTGTCAGTACACTGTTAATAGTTGGAAGTGGATGCACTCACCATTTCTGAAAATTAGACTCATGTGAACATGGCAGTTATTTATAGAGTGTTTTCATATACAGATTTTTAGAAATTGCACTGCTGTTGAGGTAACAATACTTACTGAGATAACTTTGTGTTTTCTTTCTCTTAGAGGTCTCTTAGGTGGGCATTCAGTGGCAATTATGCTGAAAGAGAAAGGTGAATTTATGCAGTGGTACAGCGGTGAGCTCCTGCACATGGCCAAGGAACTAGGCTACAAACTTTTGCCTGCTTTTAACACCACTAGCGGTCTCCCTTATCCAAGAGTGAGTTCTGTGATCTCTGCAATTCAAACATGCTTCTATAAGCAGAGCTTTTACTTTGTTTTAATCTTGGTTTCTAAAATCACTTCTATATATTTATTAAGCATATGGAAAATCAAAGTCTGATAGGTTACTATTTTGTGACGCATGAACATGAATTTGAGTGCAGTTTTGGGCTCTCTGAATCTCTGACTTTTCCAGCTCAGACAACGCTAACATAACCGCTGTTCCTGTCTACCCAAAACAATGCATCTTGTCTAATAACTCTTTATGGATATCCTACTCCTCTCTGCTCTGTACTACCAAGTAGCTCACAAGATTAGCCCCATTATGGTACCTATCTCTCACTAAGTCAACGAAAGATCATCTAGCAAGCATGTGCTTGTTAATTTCGCACAGAATACCTTAATCTTCATGGTCTCAATCCAAATATTTAAACAGGCAAAAAAAACTGTAGAACTGTAATTTAGAGATATTCACCAAATGTAATTATAGTCAAACAAAGTGTGGTACGTTTCACTCCTGGAATGACAGAAAAATATTGCCTGTGAATATATGTTTCATTGACATCTTGTGAGATTTAGCTTTTTGGGAAATTACCCCACACATTAATTTTAGGTGCAGTAAATCAGCATTTTCTAGTAAAAAAATGTTTAATTCAAATTGTTCCAGTTAGCAGGTATAGTCTAGAGCTAAGAGAATAAGGATATTTATAAGGCTTAATTTCCATGAGGGAGGTTCCAGATACTTTTCCTTCCTAGTAAATAAATTTCCAAAACTTTATTTTTCAGTGAGATTTTTTTTTTTTTTAACTGTTTAATGAACCAGGCAACTGGCTTTTGGGCCAGTCCTAGTTTGGGGAGACATTCTTCTGGATAATTTTATAGCCCTGATTGAGCTCACAATATGGGGATAAAGGTACTTTGATTGGAGAGGAATACTTTTTTTTTTTTTTTTTTTTTTTTTTTTCTCTCCTCTCTTGTCTTTAGGAAAAGTGTGGATTGTCTGGTTGATGTACAGATCTGTGATGCGGATGTGGCCGGGAAGTAGTAAAAGTGGTGATAATCTCTGTTTTTCTCTAGGTAAACTTGAAATTTGGTGTAAGGCATCCGGAAGCACGAACAGGAACAGAAACGGATACCTGCACAGCTTGTGCAGGTACCTTGATCCTTGAGTTTGCAGCTTTAAGCCGATTCACAGGAACATCTATATTTGAGGTTTGCTTTCCATGATCTCTTATTTGTTGGGATTAAGCACTCATTAGTTTTCTGCTTAACGATGCTCTAATTTTGGAAAAATAATTTGCAATTCATTAAATAGATGCATACTAGCTCTTCTGCACAAAGAGTTTGTGTGCTCAGGTATATTGTGATAGTGTTTTTTTCTTATTACCTATATATATATGTTACCTCTAGGTAATAAATAGGTTTTGAATATTGCATGAAAATTCTGCACAAGCTATAGAGTAAATCTATTCTTAATTACATTTTTTCTGCTTACTTTGCATTGAATCGGGAAAGACTGAAATAGTTAAACAGTTACAATTCTTTTTGCAGAGAAAGGAAAACAGAAAGCTGCCAGTGTCATGGCTTGGTACTGCCCATTACTAAAGGGGTTTTCAGAAGTGTCTCAATTAGTAGTGCCATTGAATTTGTGCAATAGCTACCCACATGCATGTTGTCACCAGAAAGCTAAATGAAAATGTTTGCAGACACAGTTTCTTTGGTAAATGATTAAAAAAAGAAAAACACAAACCCACCACTCTTAGATTAGATTTTCTTTTTCCAAGCAGTACAAGCAGTCAGTATTGACCCAGTGTTTCCTTTCATTCCATGGTATCCGTGGAAGCACAGCTAGGTCAGTACTAAGTGTTGGCAGAACTCGCTCCCTAAGGTCCAGAGCATGTGGCATGTTTGTCATCTGTTATCTGCAACTTTCTCTTCTCTTTATATAAAGAACATACAGAGCTTATGTGCTAGTGGACAGGCATTGCTGCTCCACTTTGAAATGTCTGAAAAATGGTGATTCTAAGGCTGTTACGTTTCTTGAAATATTTTTGAATTGCTCTTTAATTAGGTTACAGTACCCTTTCTGTATATGCAACTTTACAGATTAGGAAGCTTGAGCGGAGGGACTTTTATGACTTGCATAAGGTTATACAGTGTATTAGCAAACAGTTGTGTAAAAGAACATGATGCCTTCTAATTAGCAAGAGAATGACCAAACAAATGTGGACTGAAAGTTCTACAGTTCAAGCCTATGTAACATAATACTGAGTTTTATAATTCTTGCTAATGTATGGAACATCTTACTTCATAGTACCTTAGTTTCAGTATACAAAAGAATAATCTTCTGTGTCAGTCTCTTAATTCCTTTATTTCTCTGTAGTTTCATATAAAGAGTTTGTTGTTTGTCTGTTGCAGGAATATGCACGGAAAGCACTTGATTTTATTTGGGAAAAGAGACAACGCAGTAGCAATTTAGTGGGCGTTACTATTAATATTCACACTGGAGACTGGGTCCGCAAAGGTGTGTGGTGTTCTGACTCAAGGATGTGTGACCACAGGTGGCTTGGGGGAATAAAAAGTTCCTGTGGTGGTGGTGTTTTTAATTTTTCCACTTCACATTTATCTAGTTTATTTTAAAATGTTAATGAGATGGGAAAGTGTACATGCATACTTGAGATCTGGAAGAATCTTGCCGCAAGAAGACCTGGCTTTTCTTTGAAAGAGTGTTTTGGCTGAGAAATTAGGTTTTTTTCCATGCAGAGAATATATGCTCTGATTCATTTACTAGTGAGAGGAGTGCCTTGGGATAAATTTTCAGGGACTCTTCTATAAATACCCAGTAAAAAAATAAGACTTCAGTTGTATATGCCAGTCAGTAGAAACGTGGTGTCATGTAAGAGGAGTGAATCCTAAATGCATGTTTGCTTGTATTATTATGTGCATTAATATTACATAGCCACTTGTGCCATGATAGGAGTCTTTTTGTTTAATTTTAGAATCAAAATATATATCTAAATAAATAAAGTGAAACCGTGTTTTCTGTTTCTAGATAGCGGAGTTGGAGCAGGAATAGATTCATATTATGAATATTTATTAAAAGCCTATGTCTTGCTGGGAGATGACAGTTTCCTGGAAAGATTTAATACGGTAAGTCCTTGCTCAGATTTGTTCCTCATTTAAGACTAATTTAAGACTTATTTTGCTGTCACTCAGCTGATAGCCTGGGAAGCCCGTGATGAGCCCTCTGGCAGAATTTCTGCACCTTCTGATTCAGTACAGATTTTTGCTGATCTTGAGTGAACTATCATCCAATGAAGTATTTTAACCCCATCCAACAAAGGTTGGAATCTTCTTGTGAATCTTTTACCATGCTACCAGTACAGGAGGTGCAGTATTTGAAGATGGCTTTGAAGAGCGCAACACTGGAAATGTTTCTGTAAAATAACATAAGGGCCTCTTGTTACAGAAGGTGGTATAACTTCTTAATGTCCTGGAGTAACAGAGATGATCTGAAAATTGAAATCTGGATCCTGCATTGTGCTCCAGGTCCATAATTTTAGGACTAGTAAGGCCCATTTATATTTAAGGTTACTTTCAAATTGAAAAACCTATGTAGTAGATTACTAAATTCCTAAGGTTACAAAGCAAATCTCTTGGCATCATTATTATTTCATAAAATGTTAGAAAATAGCAGTATCCAATAAAAACACTTCATTTTATATCATAAGAAGTTTAAAATAGAATATATGAGTAGTTATAAGCCTGTCATAACACCTTAACTAAAATGTTTATTTCATATTCCTAACCTCCTACAGTCAACACTGTAGTTGTATTTAGCCTCAGTTATATCTGTTGTGCTTGCCATCGATTCAGCTCATGTGCTTATGACTTATGTTTTGGGCTTCAGTTTGACAGCTATATTGGCATGAATAGGATTGGAAGTTGGAAAACTGCTAAGTGAGCAAATGGATTTTAAAGTTCTTGGGTGATCTAGTCCAGCTGCTCATGTTTATACCTCCTTTTTCCTCATGAGGTGTATTTGCTTTTGAATTCTCTTGTTTGGAGGAAGCAGGTTCAACTTTAATTATTGTGTTCTTTAAGATCAGATCAAAGCAAAAGAGCGTTGTGATAAGTTATCCATTTATCATGTGGTTGCTGGCTTGTGGTTTCACTTGCGTGTTAGGAAAGGTGGAGCGTATTGTGTATAATACTGAGGGGCTTTGAAATAGTTGATTTGTAATTTATATTGTGATTTGCAAAACTAGAAGATATACCAAATGCAATTGTAGTTTGGAGTTTAATGCTTGTTCTTATTTTAAAATAGAATGACATAAGCCTGTGATTTAAACTTTTTCTCTTTTTTTCTTTTTGAAACTTATTGATAACATAAGCTCATGTTTTTTTGGATGTTTGTCAGCACTACGATGCCATAATGAGATACATTAGCCAGCCACCTCTTCTACTTGATGTTCATATTCACAAACCTATGCTAAATGCTAGGACCTGGATGGATTCTTTGCTAGCTTTCTTCCCAGGGTTGCAGGTGAGTCTTAAAATCCATATACAGATAAAATAGAATGACAAGTAAACAACAAAAAGTTTGTCAGTAATATAAATGACAAATTAGTCTTAGCATTTTTGAAAGTGAAATTACTGAAAAAGGGGTTATATGCTCAATCCTGTCACTTCTGTTCTCCGGTTTTAAGTATCTTCTCCTTATGGTATGTCCTTATGTTTGGCTGCTTTCACTCATCATCATGAAAGTACTACAATCGAGTCCCCTTTCTAATAGACTAAGAAAATGTTTTCTAGCATGTGTCAGTAACATCTTTCATACAAACTAAATTAAATTCCCTCCACTCCACAGTTCTCTATAAACGGGAATTTTTTTTTTCTACTTAGGATGCAGTATTAATAAGTTTACTGATTGTAAAAAAAAAAAAAAAAAAAAAGCTCTAAGGAGTACGTGTGGCTTACATTGGAAGGGAGGGATTACGTTTACAGTGTGCGTTTGCTGGAAATGTACAATTGGCATATGACTTTACATGAACACAGCAAGTCTGCCTAACTTTGCATATTGCTCCTGTGGGTGGTGAATTTTATTTTTTATTCTTTTATTTTAGGTGTTGAAGGGTGATATTCGACCTGCTATAGAAACTCATGAGATGTTGTATCAGGTTATAAAAAAGCATAACTTTCTTCCTGAGGTATGTTGGTATTTTTTATGTGATTAAAAACAAAGGTTCATTTCTGCAGTTTGCTTCAGCAGGCTACAGTTCTGCATGCATGGCAACTGTGCTTTGGATAGGGAATACTTTTCCTTCAGTTACACTGTAATTAGAATGATACGATGAGAGCTGTTGCTATAATAATTGCCTAGATTTTACTTCAGCTGTTCCAAATTGACCTTGAATCATTTTTCAAGTTGATAAAAGCACTCTTACCTGTAGCTGCCTAGTAACAGAGCTGTGGACTTGTAGCATTAATTGTATTGTCTTTATTAACCCAAGAAATAGAAGGAAGGAAACTAACTGCTGATTTTTTTTCTGAAGCTTTGCCTTGTGCTCTCCTTGAGTGTTGTTGGAAGGAATGATCTGTAGGTATTGCAAGCTCAGGCTTTGTTTGAGCAAGTTAGTTGTGTGTACAAAAACTTGCTGAAGTGTTTCTGTGAATCTAGAATAAATGAGAACTTCTGACTGAAATCATAACTTTGGCTTTTCCTCTGGAGTAAGATAATATGTTTTAGAGAATACTTAAAAGTAACACTACATTCACCTAATATAGAAAGTGAGTCCAGAAAATCATTTCTGTGACTAGAGATAATTTTTTGGAGCCTGCTAAAATGATATTATTCGTCATTGTATTTTTCCCCCAGTGCTTTGTACTTTCAAAGAAGATTTTGAAAGATGAAGTAGATATATCTAAGTCAATGTGCATCCCCTTTAGTAAAGACTTGGCTTAAATTCTAATACAAGCTAGTACTGAATGAAAGCTGTTACAGAGATTAGCTTTTGTCAGTGCTTTTTTGTGGAAGCAAAATATTAAGAGTGAACATATAGCCTAGGAAATTCCTGCATAATTGATCTCTGGTCTCTGATATTTTATATGTTGGAAATGGCTGATATGAGCTGTCGTTTCAGCTGTACAAGTAATGTCTGGGTGTTCAGTGTCTAATGGTAGCTGTCTTTGCAGAAATGATGTTTGTAGCATCTGTGACAGTGTTTAGTGGACATACACTTCCCTGGACCTGCCAGCCTCAGCTCTGGAGTACTCCAGCTGTTGTAAAATAATTAATTTGGGAATCAAAATCAGCTTGTGCACATTTTATTCTAGTACTTATTTTTGACTGTTCTTTTTCCATCCTCAGGCATTCACGACAGATTTTAGAGTTCACTGGGCTCAGCATCCTTTAAGGCCTGAATTTGCAGAAAGCACTTACTTCTTGTATAAAGTAAGATCACTTTCTTATTTCTGTTTTTTAAGTCATCTTTTCCTTTTCTAGAATTTAACTGGTATTGCATTTCAATGTAGAATAAGTAGTGTATCTGATTTTTTTTTTTATCTGCTTGAGATGGTTCTGTATAAAATAAGATGAAAGTACCAAATTGTTTGGGAGTTTTGTTTTATATGCCGAGAATTAAAAAGAAAATCATTAGATGACAATGGCCCATATTTTTTAAAGGCATTTGGGTGTCAGCAGAGACAAGTGCCAAAGCCACTTTTACCTTGTGGAGTAAAGCACTGTAGTGCCCATCTGTTTTAGGCTTTTTTAAAGTATTTCCAAGTGTTGATCTGCATATGTGTAAAAGGGTAGATAGTACAGTTACATCTCGGACATGTCTTGCATTTAGGAGAAGTATTGATAACTACATCCTACTGGTATCTGAGAAGGCAGGGAGCCAGAGTATGTAAAATAATCAGGTGGAAAAAACACTGCTCATTTTACAGC
Source organism: Crypturellus tataupa (assembly GCA_034781795.1). NCBI lineage: Eukaryota > Metazoa > Chordata > Aves > Tinamiformes > Tinamidae > Crypturellus > Crypturellus tataupa. The sequence goes on from JAWLRI010000980.1 coordinate 323,499, forward strand.
AAATCTAAGTTCACCTGTATGGAAGTTATGTTTGTTTGTTTGTTTGTTTCTTTTTAAATAGGCTACTGGAGATCCTTACTATCTAGAAGTAGGAAAAACACTCATTGAAAATTTAAATAAATATGCAAGGGTACCTTGTGGGTTTGCTGCAATGAAGGATGTCCGTACTGGAAGTCATGAAGACAGGTAAAAGATTTTTGTGTTTGAAAATTGTGTTCTAAAATCTTAAAAAAAAAAAAAAAAAAAAAAAAACTGTTTGTTTGTATAACAGAATTATCTGACTTCTGAGCAGCCTTCTCTCTACTGTCTGATGGCAAAGTCTGAAATTAGTCTGAAATTAGTCTGTAAGCTATTGAAATAATTTCCTAGATTCCATTAAACATGTTTTCAGTGTCTTATAACCTTTCATCTTAAAGCTCTCCTTTTAGTAGTCTCAGAACACTATATGAATTACAAACTTCCAGGTTTCAGATTTTTCTTGGAAATTGAGGTTGCTATAATACCATTTTGATTATCTTGAATCATTTCCCTCCCTCTTTCCGTTTGGAAAAAAACACTAATGGAGTTAAGTTCAACATGGACGTTTCAGAGGTGGAGCAAATATGTTTGTATATACTGGTATTTTAGAAAATATGGGTACCTTTTTAAAGGGTGTGTGTTTTCCTCCCCTTCTATAGAATGGATTCTTTCTTTCTTGCTGAGATGTTCAAGTATCTTTATCTGCTCTTTGCTGATAAGGAGGACATGATTTTTGACATAGAAGACTATATCTTCACTACAGAAGCTCATCTATTACCACTTTGGCTTTCCACTACAAACCAAACAATATCTAAGAAAAATACAGTAAGTATCAGCTCAAAATTTATATCAATTTTAATGCTGCTTTAAAGCATATTCTCTTTTATTATATTTCCTGTAAAAAAACAGGAAAAATTGTTAGAAGTTTATTAGTTTTGATGTTTTCTTTAATGTGAACTATTTTATCATAATATTTGCAGTCAAATGAATATGAAGAATTTTTCCATGATGGAATTTTGCACCACTGAATCCTGTGAAAAATGCTATGGAATATGAGTGGTTTAAAAAGGCACACATTCCGTGTCTCTATTCACGTAGATCTGAGAATAACACAGTGTATTTTTCCCTTCATGATTATTTTCTCTTAACTTGTTTCTCGAACTTATACAATGACATGGCAACATTTTTGTTTATTTTGCTATATTGATTGCAATTTTACAATGGTGTTTTGAGGCTAATGTGAAGTTAATATTGTAGGATGCTTCTCTTAACCTTCTTAAATACCTTATGGTAGTACAAGTGTGTCGTGGAATGCTCTAAATGCTCATCTCCTTAGTTCTAGATGGTATAGTTTATCTTTCAGGTATATAACTCTGCTGACAAGCAAGACAAGTGAATGAGAGAGTGAATAGAAAGGTGTCCACGTCATCGGGGCCATAAATTCTTTATTTTGCCTTTTTTGACCCTTGCTATATGTCTTCTCTGAAGTAGTTGCTTGATCAGAAGAGACCTTCTGTTTTATTTAAAGCTATGTACATCTTGGGGAAGTCTTAAAGCTGAATAGAATGTGATGTTTCGTGGAATCTAACATTAAAAAGGAAGAACTTCTTGAAATAACTTGCTCTTAACATCTGACAGTGGTAATACATTTAACATGTCTTGGAGCTGACTATCGGTGTTCCCAGATGGTGCAGATCTGGCACACTCTTTATCTCCAAAATGTTCTTTCCTTGAACATTTAGCATCTCAAATTTTAGAAACAGAGACTATGAAGAAAATGCAGAATGAATTTAAGAGGGATTGCACTTTCAGTATAACATTTGTGCTGCTTTTTATTTGGTGTGTCCTGCATTTTCCAGGCTATGCAGGAAATTATCACAAGTGTCAAAAAGAGTCTATAACTTTTATTCCCAGCATAAGAATGTTATACCTGTGGCTGAGACGGACAGGATTCCCTCTGTAGTGGGAATGAAGTGCTGATCTAATGTATATAGTTTTTTGGAGATATCAAGTGTTCAAAAAAGTTCTATAAAGAGAATGCAATAACTTAATGAATGCAGTTCTGTTGAAGCTTTTTGGTGAGTGTAAGCTGCTGATGTGACTAACTCAAAACTAAGAAAAATCACATTTAAAGTGATGTCAACAAAGTGTGTGGAATAGCTAAAAGTCTCTTAAGATCATTGCATTATTTTTAATGACATTTTACCGATGGAAAAACTAAATGACCCATTATCCAAAGAATCACTTGCAGAGCTAAGAACAGACTGTTACAAATTTTCCATTGTGCACATACATATTCCACGTGATTTCACATGTTACAAAACAGTGGTTTGTGCAAATGCTAATTCCTAAGCTGACATCTTTTCTGAGAATAGATGTTGTTAGTTATATAAAGGTTTGACATTGCTGTACACAGATTTGTGAGACTATAATGCTCCCCAGGGGAGAGTCTTTTATTGGCATATTAACAAAAATAGGTACAAAGGGCTACTGGTTTTCTATCTGCAATTCTTCATAAATACATACTTATTTTTAGGATGCGTAAGTGTTGGATTATCCTATGAATAAACTTGATCTTCTAGAATGCTAAGTAAAAAATGTTCTCGCTCAAGGAAAGGGGCGACATCCTTAGTAGCATGGAGGAATTATGAATGAAGGCCTGGCGGTAATCAATGAGAATGTGTTTTTTATAAAAAAACTTACGTGCTCATCATGCTTGGAAACTGGTCATGACTTAGTCTTCATCTGCTGCATGTCCTGTGTACACTGATGGCCTAAGGGCCTATTTGATTTTCTTATTATAAAAATATATCTGTATTTTTAATAAATGATCTTTTTCTTCCATTTTAGACTACAGAATACACAGAGCTGGATGACAGCAACTTTGACTGGACCTGCCCAAACACCCAGATCCTTTTTCCGAATGACCCCATGTTTGCCCAGAGTATTCGTGAACCTTTGAAAAATGTGGTGGATAAAAGTTGTCCTCGGGGTGTTTCCAGAGCGTAAGATGAATATTTGCCGTCTTTGGATAGCGTAGGAGTGGATGGAATTTTCTGCTATGCATGAGAAACGAAACACTTTAGTCTATAGGGGTATAGATTTGCTCTGTTTGAGTTTGCAGTCCTTTTGGAATGGATAGCCTAACTATGGGGAAAATCCTTTATGTTCTGTCTGGTGTTATCAGCAAAACTCAATTTCCATCAGGAATTGATGAGTCTTCCAAAGCAAAGGGATCTTGAGTCATGTGCCATACCAGTAAATTGTAGCCCAGCTATTATGAGAAAAGTGTTGTAGTCTTTGATTTCTGCAATCTCTTGAACAGTTCTGGAACTTCTTTTCTATATTAAGTAAATAGTGTCAGATAATCTTAGGTATTTTGAAAAGTTCAGGACAGTCTGTCCAAGTAGAGGAAGCTTATCCTTCTGACTGCCCTTTTGATATTTATACTTCATGAATAAAACTGAGCAGCGGTTCTACTGGGAAAACTGTTTTTAATCATTCTTGCAATATTGCAGACTACTTAAAAATGAGAAATAGCTTTTAGTGGTTTCATTTGTAGCAACACTCTGTGCGCTGTTTTGTACAGAATGATCGAGAATGTCAGCAACTCTTTCAAAAGATAATTTGGCTGAGAAGTTGCATTTTAGTGAAGTTTATACTCAGCTTTATTCCAAAGAATTCCCATCTTATGATGGAAGGAATAACATATGAAAGGGTATGCAAGGTCTCAAGAATAATCTGTTTTTGATCTCTAATATTTTTTGGCAGAGAAGAGAGTTTGGGAAGTGGACCAAAACCACCACTGAGAGCCAGAGATTTCATGGCCAGTAATCCTGAGCATTTGGAGATATTGAAGAAGATGGGAGTCAGTTTGATTCATCTCAAAGATGGAAGAGTGCAATTAGTGCAACATGCAGTGCAAGTAAGACCCAGCAGTAACCTTTATTAAAATCTGTAGTAAAATTCAACCCATTAGGATTTTTGACTCTTTTAGCAGTTCAGAAGAGGCAGACTTAGTGTGGAAGGGGCGTGCGAGTTGATATATAGCCATATTTAATAGGTGGTTGATCATTAATTTTTCATCCTCAGAGCACTTTTTATCAAATTTCCATTAAATTAGATGGAGGCTGTTCACAAGATAAAATTCTACTTGTCTGCTGATGCCATTAGTACATACACATTTGCAGTTGATTCATAGGTAATTTTTCTCTACTTTTAAAAATATTCTTAATTTTGAAGAGTATTTTTTAACCCTGAATTTATAGGATATGTTTGTGTTGGAGAGTGTTATTTTTCCATTAGTGCCCTGTAGACTGTTCGGTCAGTAAAAAAAAAAAAAAAAAAAGAGCACTGTGATAGCTGGATGTGTTCTGTGCACATCTGCAAATTGAGATTTAGCTGCTGAGTTAGGCTGTAAACATAATTTGCTTCTGGATAGAAAAGTGATATTGAGAGATTGCAAGTTAGTTCCCTTCCTAATGTGCCCTCCAAAATATAAAACCCTAATATTTCATCATATTCTCTCTATAGAGAATTCTGTAAATCCATCAGCTTTGAATGATTTAAGGTTGATTAAATTAATTCTAACTTTTTTAAATGTAGGGGATGGAAACCAGGGGTTTGCCTTAGTGAAACGCAATTCCTTTTATAAAAGAATTTCAAGACAATGTAATTAACCGCATCTTTTTGAAAATAATAGTTTTCAATTTGAGATTTCTCTACTTGTTTAGGAAAGATTGTTCTGTCTATCTAATTTCACCCCGTTGTGTGGAGAAAACACTTAAATATTCCCTTTCAGCAGTCATCTTTTTTATCTGAGGTGATGAACTAATGACAATGGGCCTCCATTCTGTGTTTTAAAATCTTTGTTTACTCAGCGTTTTGTTAGAAAAATGATAAAACAGAGCATTATTCTGAATCACTAAAGTATCACTGTATGCATTGTAAACTGTGGTCAAAGCAATCACTTCTGGTTTGTTTTCTTGTTTCCCTTTGAAGTTTATGAAACACTTAAGCTGTGTGAGGTTTTTTTATTTTTTTGTTATTTTTTCTCTCTCCCCTTAAAACTACATAGGCAGCAAGTTCACTTGATGCTGAAGATGGTTTACGGTTCATGCAAGAAATGATTGAACTATCCAGTCAGCAGCAGAAAGAGCAGCAGCTCCCTCCTCGTGCTGTTCAAATAGTTTCCCATCCGTTCTTCGGCAGAGTGGTCTTGACTGCTGGGCCAGCGCAGTTTGGAATGGACTTGTCCAAACACAAAGCCGGGGTGTGTAAGATGTCCGTGTCATCTGTTGCAAGCTTTCTGTTTCTTTCGTGAACCTGAATTTGGTAGTATCGATGCTATTTCAGGTTGGTCAGCTAGAGGTTAGTTTAATTGGAGCAGTTAAAATGATAGGATGCAACAGTGGTGGCAGATAGTGGCTTAACAGTTTGCAGCCTGTGATCTGCTCCACACTTATCAGTCACAATTTAAGATTTAATACATGTGTATGTGCTATGTATATAATACATATTGAAACAAATTTATGTAATGTGCAGTATACATCTTAAGAGAATAAGTTCACTTATGGGAAGATCTACTACATGGGCCATGGATTTGCAGAAGCCTTCCTGAAGTTAGGCTCTTCTTATGCAAACTTTCACAAAGGACTGCATCCAAGGAGAAGGTATCATTTAGGCAACAGTTCCTGTTGGAGACAATAGGTATAGTCAAAATACAAGGATGGAAGAATTAGGTTTTCATGGAGTCATTCTTTCTCATCATAGAACTAAAGCTCAGGCTTCAGCATGCAGGCTCTCCAAAGTGACAAAATACAGTAACTGGGTTAGGTTATCTGAAGACAATGGGTTTGGAATTTTTGCAGACTTGAGCCTTGCTCTAATTCAACGTGTTTTTTTCTTTTTTCCCAAACAGACAAGAGGATTTGTTGCAACCATTAAGCCATATAACGGATGCTCGGAGATCACTAATCCTGAAGCAGTGAAAGAGAAAATTGCTCTGATGCAGAGAGGCCAGTGCATGTTTGCAGAAAAGGCCCGAAACATTCAAAAAGCAGGAGCAATAGGAGGCATTGTTATTGGTAATAAAATTAAGTTCTTTATTTGTGTGAACATGACCTATATTTTTTAGATTTGGAGATGCTGGAAAGCTGTCCAGCTGCTAAATCTTCTGAGGGGTCAGTACTCCAATACAGAAAATATGATCTCAGGAGAGAAAAAAAAATGCTTTGTTTATGTCCAGTTCTATGCAAACAACAAAACAAACAAAAACACCCCCCC
>JAWLRI010000980.1:336343-371958 GCA_034781795.1 Crypturellus tataupa
GGAAAAACAGAACGGTTTTACAGCAGAGACACGAGCAAATGCCTCTGCGTTCCCCCCGCCGAGCTCAGGTACCTCCGGCTCCGCTTTATTTTGCCGGAGGTGGGATCCAGCGCTCGCTGACTCCCAAATGTGGGTTCTTCGTCTGCAGCTGCCCAGGTTCTCGGCTGCTCGGCGTCGGCTTCTCCTCCCCAAACTGCCTGCTAGGAGAGAGACTCATGGCTTTAACCACTTTAACGAGCAGTAGGGCCGGGCAGGTGGGAAAGCCAACACATCTGTACGCGCGTTCCCCTTCAGGAAGCCGCCTGCGCTCCCCACACGAGCACCTTGTGCTTCATGCGTCTGAAAACGGTTTACGGGAAATTCACTGCATCGCCTTCCAGGATGGAGGGTTTGTATGTGGAACCTTACAAACGAGCTTTATCATTTAGAACGCCGAGACCATGCTAAAAGGAAGGACCCGAATCCCATGACCCCTCCAACGTCTTCAGTTTGGAAGGCACCGTTGAGAGAAGGGTTTGGGGGCTCAATGCCCAGCCTGTTTATTACTTAAACCGCTTAAACTGCTCAAGCCACCTGCTCGAGCAAAATTTATGGGGAAAAAGCCGGTCACGAGCAAGAGGCCACCGTGATCACATCAAAGACTTGGTGACAGATCAGGTGCTTCCTCGGCGCTGAGAAACTGGAACAGCCCAAGAGGTCAGTGTGCCAGGAAAAAGGATGAAACCCTCAAGGAATTCACATGGTAGCAAAGCGGGGAGAAGGAACAAGCTCCTTTAAAAGAAACAAACTCCTTCGCACACCCCCAGCTGCCTCAGGGCTGCTTCACGGTACCCAACCCAGGGAGCCAAAAACATGGGGGCTGCTGTTGCCTCCCCTCCTTGGCCCCTCCAGCACCGCGTTGGATGAATGGCGAAAGACCAGGATACATAAAAACAGTAAAATGTTTATTTTCTTAGAAAAAAAGAGATTCAAAATGATTGTGATCACACTCCCGTTCGTGCTCAGCAAAGCCAATACTGCAAGCTTAGTCCTCGATTAAGATGCCAAGTAAATGAAAACTCTTTTCCTCTTGAAAGACGGATCCCTGCAGCCTGCATCACTCCCAGCATTGCAGTGGTAACATGCTTGGAACGGACACTGGCTGCTCCGCTTCTTCCCGGCAGAGAAACAAGGCTGGCCATGGCAAAACATCCCATCTCCAAAGCTTGAAATCACCAGCATTAAGAAGCACTCCGGCCCCTACGGGCTCACAGGCGGCCTTCAGAAGCCCGAGCGGTCGCTTACGGACGTCTGGTGTGACACGACCTTGTTCGCTGGAAAACCGGCCCGGAGCCTGAAAAAAAATCACCGCGGTCTTTCAGATTAACCTCAACGATTTGCTGCGTATCTGGACACGGAAAAAAGTGGAAAGTTGCGACGAGTTTTAACTAGCAGCAACGGAAACGGTCCCACACGAGTCCTGGGCGGGATTCCTCGTCTGGCCATTAAGAAACACTGGAACTGAATGGAGCAGATAATGTGGAGATGATCTTCTGGCGGGATGGCGCGCGGCTCGCTCTAACGGCGTCCCGAGGGGCTCGGCGGGGCTGTACTCTATTTACACAGTAGTAGTCCTGCTTCGCCCGCAGCGCTGCCACTATGTGACATCCTCCTCTTCTGAACAATAGTCGCGACCCTTGGGGGCGGGAGGGAGAGACATGTTTGCAAACGAATCGCTGGAAATGTGACCGACAACAAGCAACGAGGGGTCTGCAAGGGCAGCCAGGCCTGCGGGAGCCCTTCGCAACGAGCCCGGGTCCAGCAGGCGGCTGCGCGCCAGGCCCGCGCGGTGCTCCCCGACGCACCGCGTCACCCAGCGTCACAGGCTCGCGGCACTGCCGAGGTGACGTTACCTGTCCCAGCCCCCGGCGAACGCGGGGCCTGGTGGCTGCTCCCGCCGCCGTGTCCGTACGAGGGGCCTCCAGGGCCCGCAGGAGCCCCGGCCGGACGCGCTCACGGCTCCCGGCAGCGCCCGCGGCCCTGTGGCCCTGCTCGCACCGGGCACGGCTGCCGCGGGAGCGTCGCGTCCTGCAGCTGCGACTGTGAAGCCGGCGCAGTTACGGCGGGAGCAGCTTCCACCACCACCAGCCGTGAGTCCCACCGCCGCAGCCTGCCCGGGCTGTGTTTTTTGTGCCTTTTTTTTTTTTTTTTTAATCACAAAACCACAGATGTTTCTCTTCTAGGGGCAGATATACCTAGAAATGCATTGTTTGCTATTTAGTTGCATCTCAGCCTTGGCATTTCTGTCCCCCAGTGTGAGAGAGCCGCCGTAGCCTACAGTACTAGTACACAGAGGGTCAGTTCTGATCTGTACTCGCGGCTCTAGAGAGGGGAAACCTTCTCAGCCTCTCTCGGCAGCCAGGCTGGGTCACCCAGGGAAGCTGATGGCGTAAGAGGAGCCCACATCACGCTTAGAAGTTGATTCGTATTTCACTTTACCAACCCTTCCTTTTTGTAATTTTTACCCTCATAAATAAAAACCCACAGCTCTAGCTATAAAAACAGCTCCCTGAATAGCTTAACCCCCCGCACTGTCTGAGTGAAGTATTTGCTATTCCTCTCTTATTTTATACTATTCTTAAAAAAAAAAGATCATATTTGACAAAAGCAAAACAAATCTGTTGTTTGGGACAAATACGAGATTTATCCAGAATAATACGCCAGCATGGTGGGCAAGAATGGTAGAAATTCACAGTTGTCCAAGTAAAAATTCCCCTCCTTTTCTGCAACCCCAAATTACCATGTGGGAGTATGAATTATTTTTTTCCAGCTGGGGAATCAGATGTTTAGCATCTGATATTAAATAAGGCTCCAAGATGTGAAACCTAAGAAAACAGCGATGAGTGAACATCAGCTCAGGGTGTAACGAGGAGCAAAGCCTTCCTGCCCAGCTTCTCCAGACAGCCTGTTCAGCCTCCGAATGTCTCTGTTTCCCATCTATGTTGTGACATAAAAATTCGCCATCATTTCCCAGGGAATCACACTCAGTTGGAAGACTTGGGGAAAGCACTAGGATCCACAAATGAAGGCTGTTATCAAGAAACTGCGCTGTCCACCCCTTTCCTTGAAAAATCTGCAGCTCAGACCTCGAGCTGGGACCACTATCACGTCCAGGCACGGTTGGGTCTTCAGGACCCTGCGGGTGGCAGCAAGAGCCCCCCAGTGCTGGCCCACCTGGCTCCTACCTTTTCAATTTTTTCGTCGAGCATCCTGAAGAATTCCTGCTGGCTTTCCGAGATGTGCATGCTGCAAAGCAAAGGGAGAGCATCAGGGCCTGCGGGACCTTCTCCATTTTAGGCCACCGGTGCTGAGATCCAGCAGAGAGAGTGAAGCCCAAATCGTAGCCTGGCTCCAAAGACCTCGTGGCCCAGAGCCGGCTGGTGGGGACACACGACACGTGGCACCGACCCACCCCCCCAGACAGCGGGTTCTCCCCCAACGGGGGCTTCACAGCCCTGAACTATGGAGTGGCCGGGCTCAAGGGCGTCTGGAAGCAGATGCAACAATTCGGCCCCTGCAGATAACCCGGGCAATGTGCAGAAGGGCAGAATTTGTAAGGAAACTAAGGGGGAAAATAACCACCACCAACAAAGCAGCGTTGTATCGCCTTAAGGACGAGAAGTTAAGGAAATGTAGTGGCAGCAACTTTGTCATGGTTAAGAGGAAGGAACCAAGCACTTGGCATATGTCAAGATGCTCGAGGTTTTACTGCTGTCCCGTGTGTACAGAGCTTTTTGTAACCATCTCTGTTCTCCTCGACAGAGCAGCAATCTTCCCAATCCTACTGCTCCAACCAACAATTTAAAACTCTCTCCACTGTGCTTGAATTGCAACACGGCAAGAATAAACACTCCTATAAAGGTACTTCATTATTTATCTATTTAGTTTTACTCTTCAAGCAAAGCTGGCCTTTCCCAGGCAAGGTCCCCCACCAATCCTTCCCCAGTAGGGTTAGATGTGTTATAGTTCCAACTGCACATTAAAAAAATTGCATTTAAAAGAAAAAGGGAAAAAGAAATCAAACTTACTTTGCTCGGGGTTGATGTACTAATCCTGGGATCTCTTTGTTAGACTTAAGTCTTACGTTTGAACTGGCACTTTTTTCCTGGAACATAAGAAAAAAAAAAGCACCCAACACGGGCACCATTAGCCTTTATGGTGCAGCTCCTCTCAGGCACGGCCGCCTGGTCACCACGAGACCCCCGCCATGAGACACCGCTATGAGACACCGCTACGAGACCCCCGCCACGAGACCCCCGCCACCAGCTCCGGGCTGGGGACGGACATCGCGTGGGCGCCACCACCAAACCCCGTCCCTGGCGCCTCCTTGGCCGCGGCAGCACAGAGCCCCTCTGCAGCGGTAACCGTCCCCCGAAGGGGACACGGTGCCTGGCTCGCAAGGCCGCGAGGCGAGGAGCGAGGCCCAGCCTCGGGCAGTCCCTCTCCCTGTGTTACATCACGGCAGGTATCGCTGCAGAGCGGCCATCAGCTCAAACCCTGCTCTGAAGCAGCAGCTCCTGCTGAGGGACAGCTACGAGGCCACAAGAAAAAAAAACACCACATTTTTGCACTGTCTCCTCCCAGCAGTTCCATGAGGCCGCTTGGAAGATCAGTGGGATGGGAAGTTCCCGTCCTTGCTCCGGAGGGCAGTGAGTTTCCTGACGGCCCCGCACAGCCCTGTGGCCGCCTACTACTCCCAGTAAGGGGGTCGCGTCCAGCGGCGGCTGCCTGGGGACAGACCCCGACACGCCAGGGTGGGTTGCATTTAATCCCGCTCTGCTTGCACGGCGTGCGGAAAGGCAGGCGAGTAAGTACCACCTCTCACCGTGGGTTAACAGCAAGCCCCTCGGGAGGCTGTAACCGGATATCCACAGCGGCTCGACAAGGGGAGAGCGGCCGCTTTAGTCCCTGTCATTTGGCAGTTAGTCACCATCCAGGTGAAGTCGTCAGTGCATCAAGGCGATGCCGCTTGATAGGTTTGTTAATTCTTGCTAATTCCCCCCCGAAAAGGCCGTGCCCCCGCAGGCGGCAGCGCAGCAGCAGATGGCAGCGGCTCTGCTGCCAGATGCTGCAGCTCAGCACGAGGCACTGCTGCCCTCCACGCGTCCCCTCCGTGCCCCTTCCTGGGCACCCAAGCCCCATTTTAAGTATTTTCGTCTTTTAAGCACTGGTGTAACAGCAGGGATTGTTGATTTTTGAGAGATGCTTGCAAACAGTGAGACTATGCATTATTATTAGTGATATTACTTTATTTATTTAATTTGGAAGATGCTGCAAGTATTCAGCTTGTGACTGTACCCTGGAGCCCCCGATGCCTGGAGGTGACATGGTCTCAAACCAAATATTTCTGTTTTTAAGGTGCCTTTGCCTCTCTATGAACTCACACTCTTAAAATATATCCAAGCTCACAGAAACATTTCAGGTCTCACCAGATCACGACCACCTTTTCCTTTTCCCAACTATTTAACTCATGGTCAAAGCGGTTCGGGAGGAGCTGGCTCCCGCCTGGGCTGAGCACCGCGAGGAGCAGGTCCGCCCGCGGCCGCGTCCCTCAGCGCTCACGCGCCAGGAGGGACCCAGGCCCGGGCGCTAACGCTGGGTGAGGAGACACCTGACCAAGACGCTCTCATCTCAGTCATGGAAAGGGCTGTCAAAAAGCAATTGTTTTTAAGCCTTTATTAAAAGCAAAGCCATGAGGGATACAAATACCCATGGCCACTTGCTATTGCTGGTCCCAGGACGAGCCACGCTGGACTCATGTGGGAAGCCCCCGACAGCAGCTCGTGTCCCACCCTCCTCAACACCCTAAGCCAGGGGAGAAAAAAACCCCAAACGCAAATCTTTTTTATCAAGAGCGAGAAAATAGAAGGGAAGCAGGTGCTAGCAGACAGGGCTGTTGCTGCCGCGCTCACGGATCACACGCTGCCGCTGGCTGATCGGGACGGAGCTCGAGGGCAGGTTTCATAATAAATCGCGGTATTCAATGGCCCATTTTAGGGAACACTCTTCCCATCTCAGGCCGAGTTTCCCTCACCTGGGAAAGAAGGCTCTGCCCCCAAAGTCTCACCCGCTGAGGTACCTCCCAGTCCTCAAAGACGAGTCTTAATAAACGGCACAGCTGAGCCACGTCAGTGCGCGGGGCTGGGGGCTTCATTCCCACGCAAGAGGCTGGGGGCGGCTGCGGCGCCCGAGGACTCCAGGGCTACTCCTGGCCGCTGCGGCACGCGGCGGGGCGCGCGCAGCCCTGCGCTCCCCTGGGAAACGGAGCTGCTGCGGCCATCGCCCCCCGCGCCCGCACGGCAGCGGGAAGCAGCACAGCTCCCTTGGGCGGGGGCAGCCTGCGCCTTCGGCAGCGCCACCCTCCCCTCATCCTGGAAAAGGGCAGGCGTCCATCCCGCCGCCTGCCCAGGTACTGCGGGAGACCTCCCTGCTGCAAAGGGAACACGGGCGACGGGAGACGCTTCAGCCGAAGGCAGCTCCCTGCTCCGGCGGTGCAGCCCCCGGCGGCACCGTGGACACGCAGGAAGCAGGAACACGCGGACTGAAGGGATGCTGCAGAAAAGGACTGATTTGAGCAGCAGCCAAACCCAGAGCTGTCACCCTCTGTCCTTGACAGGCTTTCCACTCTGGAGGCGTTTCCAGCGCTCAGGAAGCTTCTCACCGCCGCGACGCGAGGCACTGACGGGCAGGTGCATGAGCGCACGTGGGCTGAAAGTGGGGACAACCTGGATGGCAGCAAAGGGGTCATCCTTTACAAGTGCTTTCAAGGCATGTGATTGAGAGACCAACATCACAGTGTCCTCACTGTGCTTACAGGATCTCGACAAACGCGAAAAACCCAGGAACTTGAATTTGATAAAATACAGTTCACTCTTGGCAGAGCTATTGGCATGCAGGCTTTGAAGGGGAACATCTCGAAAGAGCAGGAACAGATATGGAAATGGAAAAAGAGGAGCCAGTCTGGAAGCCGCTTTGGTTTGGCTTGGTTTATGCTGCTTTAAACATCTGGGTTTTCTGGCTCCTTGGGCTCTTGAAAGAGCAGCCAAGATGAGAAAATGAACATTGTGACCAAGATAAAGCTAAAAACCAGTATCTGCAGGATTGGACACGGTACACGAAATTTCACACCCATGCAGAGCAAGGAAGATGTCTAAAGGTGAAGCTGGATCCCTTTAGGGCATGGAGCATTAGGGCTTAAATTAAAAAATATCCAGCAATGCTCAGGAGAAAATGCTGTGAGCAGAGAGAACTGCTCTTTAACTCTGGGTTATATAATACATCTTTAATGGCTTTTGTGCATCAGAGTGGTTGGAAGTTTTATCTAGTGAATGGAAAAATGTAGACAAAATGTTTGCCCATCCAAATGACGGAGAAAAATTAAAATCTTCATTATGGAAAACTTGTAAGATTAGTGTGACCCTCAAGGAAACATTTTAGGTTAGGCTTGGCCCCGGTTTAGGTTGCAGTTAGCAATGGAAAGCACAAGGCTTGTTCTTCTGCAGGTACCGCTGTCTCCTGGATCCTGCAACCCCCTCGGGTAACACGAGGCTCAGAATTAACTTCCTGTTTATTTAGCCTGCATGGGTAATATATCTCTCTCAACAAGATTTTCCAGAAATATATTTACAATAAATGACAAATTACTCAATGCCCTCCAATTTTTCATGCATGTCTCCTGAAGGCAGCTCTCCTCTAAGAGCGATAATATGGAATGGGCTTGCAACGGGATTGCAAGAGGCCTATGAAACATTTATATCCAGGCCTAAGTGGCCTAGATGCTCTTAAAAGTAACTTGGTGTATAATGCAGCCCATCAGGGCATGTAACCATTAGCTTTTGCTTAAAACAAAACAAAACAAAACAAAAAAAAGCTTTGCAAAGCAGTTTTGCTTCCCATGTAAGTCGGTCCCATTGGGACGATGGTGCCACCAAGCAGCCGATCGAGGAGGTGGTAAGAACACCTGCAGCTCCCTCCTCCTGCCAGACAAGAGCCTGTCGGTGGTGCCTCGTCTCCTCGGGTCTGCAGCTGTGCTCGTGGTTGGCTCGTAATGCAAGGGGAAGCTTGGAGCACCCGAGGTTTAACACACACCTCTTTCTTACTACCTCCACATATCTCCATAATGTGCATCAAGATCCCTTCAAAAATGGGGAAATCAAAGTGTCCTACTAACCCAACCTCACTGAGGACTTTGTGGCATCGAGATACATGCAAGATATTGTGCCTCTTGCTCAAAACCTGAGCTTTATGGAGGACAGCAGCACTCCTCATCAGTTCAGGGAGGGCTGGTCACTCGCTGCCGGCACGCGGGTGACTCTAGCACGGAAAGCAGTGGGGTAAATGCAGAGGTCTCCACGTGCGCCCGCCAGCGCCCCGGCCTTCCCGCAGCCGTTCCTGCCGCCACGTGCTTCCCGTTCGCGCGGGCGCGAGGGACGCGGCGCAGATGCTGCCGCCGAGGGCTCGCGCTGCCGCGCCGCTGCCCGGCCGCGTTTCCGCTCGCCGAGCTCCGCAGCCGGCAACGGGAAGGGCAAACACATCCACGCGCGTCCCGGGATGCAGCAAACCTGCGTCAAGCTCACCCCCACCCCGCACTGCCCACGGGCAGGATTTTAAAATTTCCTGTAGACAGCGATTATATAAACATCATCCCGGAGACGTATTTTCAATGCCTGCATTTTGCTTTTGTTCTTATTAATTCTCCTGTTTGCACAAAGCATAAGATTTAAGACCCAAGAGACGGAAACTGTAGTTCTTGCTACGTAGCAAATTTCACTGACTGTTGCTAAAACGCTGCTCTTAAAGGTCATAACAGTTTGATTATTATTAAGGGTGACATATGTACCATGACACATGAAAAATATTATGGCTGCAGGAGGAATCTTAACTGATTCATGTATTTTTCAGAATCTTTTCTATTCTTTTGTTTAGATGTTGTCTTTGAATATATGGCAGCAAACTTGGAAAAAAATCCTTATTTCACGAAAAATACAGTACCCTGATTATTTATGACGGGCTCAGTCCATCCATAAGCATGGATTTTGTCTAGACTATCGGAACAAATTCATTTGTCATTAATACTCAGAACAGATATGATATATACCATAATGAAAGGCACTCACAAGGGCTTTCAAGACTTTAAGCCATGTAAAAATCCAGCCTCCATTCCTGATGTGTTTATCTCCCATAGGTTCCCTGCAAAACTTGAACCTCCCCAGCAGAAACACGAACCAGCAAAGCAAACACCTCCTATCAAGGATGAATAAAATTAGCCTTGGCTGCTAGAGATGCTGCTCACGAGGGGAAGATTCCCAGCCCGATTACTGTGCAAACTACCTTAAAATCTATCAATACACAGAACTGGAGGTACTGACATCCAAGATATATTTAAGAAACACTAAATTAGCACATACCTGATCCATCATCCCAAAAGACAATAAGACAACAAAATGAAGCACCTGCCATAGCCTCCATAACTCTCGCGTTCCCTGACTCCCCCGTGTATATTGTCCACTCTGATCCCAGCGTGTCTATCACCTCACCTTCTCGACGGCCCCTTCCCAAAGCCTCCCTGCCAGGTGGGAGAGGGCATGGGGAGGACTGGAAACGAGCCTGGCCTTCCTCCACCAGAAGGGTCCTCCTGCCCCTGCTTGTCTGGAGGGCATCAGGACGAGCCGGGCTGCGCTGGGCATCAGCCCTGCTCCCTCAGCAGGCAGCAACACCGGCCACTGAGAGGAGGTCTCTGATGGCCCAGCAAGGCCCGACCCCCTGGGCATGGGGAGGGTAGTGGGCACCTCTAGCAGGACAAGTAAAAGGAAGAGAAAAGTAGGGACTTCCTCCAAGGTCCCTTGATCAAAATAAGAAATGGCCCTGCGGGACTGTGAGGGCAGACTCCTGAAGGCTTCAGATGGCAGCAACAACCACTGGAGGAAGATCCTCCAAAGCACCACCTAATTGCACCGTCGGAGGACGTGTATCTAAAGCACAGGTTCTGCCCAACCTGTCCTCCCAACCTTCAACTCTACAGTTTTCTCGGGAGCCTGTCTTCATTTTTTCACTTCCCTAAAAGTTCAAATGTTCTTTCTACTGCCCGGCTGAAAGTTTTGCATGAAAGAAGCCTTTTATATATCGGATGACTTATGTTTCCTTCTGCCTTTTTAGGCTAAACAAATCAAGTCCTTCTATCTTTCATTACAGCTTGCTTTTGCTAAACCTTCTTGTCATTCCCCTCTGGGCCCTTTCCAGTCTGCCTACATCTTTCTTAAAGATCTTGCTTCCAGTTTTGGTCACAAGATTTAAAACCTTCCTGAGGTCAGAAAGCATCACGTGCATTACTGCATCTGACAGCAGGAGCAGCTCCCATTTTAATGTGGTGTCTCCAACCAGCAAGGTTAACCTGAAGTACTCAAATCGAGACAGCATTTCTCTGTCAGTGACAGCTCTGTTGCAGACTTGCAAGCAAACCGATGCTACCAGAACATTTTCACTTTTCAGGTTTTCCTAAAAGCAGAAGATGTTTTGTGTTCCGAAAGGCAGGTTGAGTCACAAATACTCAGCTGAGAGCGCCCAGCTTTTTCTAACACAAGTTCTGTTTTGCATTTTCAAATTTCTTTGACTTAGGCTTAGGCTTTGCAGAAAGCATCCATTTTGATACTATAAATCACAGTCTGCAGTGGAAATATTAAGTTTTATTACTAGAGCTACAAAGGACATCAATGCACTATACATATTTATGCTTCAAAAAAAATGAGGCAAATAAATGCTGAAGCAGAAACAAGCTGCCCTCAAGCTCTCATGGTTACATAAAATTTGTGATACAGCACCCGAGATCCCTCTCGAGCTGAAGAAGTGTTAGGTGTCATACCTATCTTTCTGCCTCAGCCTGTGGACTGCTCTATGAAACGATTACTTAACGCTATGAGAACAGCCACAAGGTCCTTTAGCTTACAGTCCAACAGCTCTTCCCAAAATTAGAAAGAACAACATGCAAACCCAAAATATGCACTCTTGAATCACTCTAGAGTTGGTTATTCCCAGTCAAAATCCACCTTCGAGCAAGTAACAGTTTGCAGCCATTTGCAGATACAGAGTTTTAACACATACTCAATTTGCTTTTCTAAATCAGGTGAGTGGAAAGATAGGAAAAACACCTCCAAAATTCACTAGGCTTTTCCCATCATGGAGATGTCCACAGAATGAAGGACTTCCCTGTGATTACGAGCAGCCACAGATGGCCAAACATGAAAGCTTTCAGCCTGAGTCAGAAGGATGCTGGTAAGAACATACTTTCAATGAGAAGAAAAAAGAGTTTAGAAAGAAAATATTGTCCTATTTTTCATGGCAGCATTGAAGTGCTACATTCAACTACCTTCTTGCACTTAATTCACTGTTTAATCTTGATGTGATAATGAGAACTTGACTTCATGTTGTACACCATGTCAATGATCTTAAGAGCAAAATTAGATTTTATTAAAGTCACCAAAGCCCATGCTCTGTCACCCCTCTCCCTCTTTACAATAATATTAGCCAGAATTTTCCTTGACTGTTGCTGAAGAACCTTAACATATAAAATCTCTTTTGTAATCACATCTGCTACCCTCTGATTAGTAGTTCTGCCTTGCTCATGTAAAAGGAAGATGGTCAGAGACAGGGTGATCAAGATGCTTCCAAAAATCCTGTAGAGCAAAATGTATTTGAGCAGAGACCAGCAGGATGCGAGGGCTGTGTATGGACTGAATCCACATGATAGCGGAAGAGCAGAAGAACAGGAGGGTCACTCACCATCAGGACACATTTTACCCTGTTTAAACCTCATTTAGGCAATGAACAGGCAAAAGCAACCAAACTCTTCCTTGTTTTGCCATTTCTTCCAAATGAAGCCCGGCCATCCACATCATCTTGAACTCCAAGCTATGGGCAGCAGATAATAACAGAGCAATTTGCTGTGAATGTCCTAGGATCACCAAGGTCCTCCTGGTGCTACGTACACACGATACCTCAGGATCGCTGTGGTTGGCTCCTCCGGGCCAAATTCCTGAAGCTTAAAATCACTGATCACTTAATCATAGCTTTTTTGTGGCAAGTGGCTGGCAGGGCAAGTGCTCGAGTCACCTAGAGAAGTGCAGAGCAGCTGCGCAGGGCCCTGCAGAAACTCTGGCCAACATCAGTTAGAAAGGAATTTCTGTAGGTTATAGGACCACACATTTTC
The DNA here is from genome assembly GCA_034781795.1 of Crypturellus tataupa. Taxonomy (NCBI): domain Eukaryota; kingdom Metazoa; phylum Chordata; class Aves; order Tinamiformes; family Tinamidae; genus Crypturellus; species Crypturellus tataupa. Next base: position 348,585 of record JAWLRI010000980.1, read on the forward strand.
AATTCGGCAACTTTTCTCCTTGCATGATCATAAATGATACGGATGGATGTAGCCGCAGAGAAGGAACCAGAGAAGAATCAATAAAAATCGGGACTAAGTTCTACCTCCCAAACACTTAATACAGTGGACAATAGAGTGAATTATCCAAACAACTCTCTTGCTAAAAGATAAAAAGATCTCTTATTTTGTTTAAACTTGTTTAAAATTATTTAATATCTAGCATTCTGAATGGCATCCTATCCAGCACAAACCCCAGAACTCTCTGAATAATTTTGAGGCAAGAAAAACAGCACAATAACAAATAATATGACTGCATTCGACATGCTGTACTCTCCCTCTTGTTATATTTGGTCTAAGCTGTCAGCTTGCTGTAAAAGCCGGCCAAGAAATCTTCAAACCCTGCCAGAGCTAGAAATACTGGCCAGAAATATTTGTCATATCGCAGCTCAGCTTCCAAACAGTGAGATGCTGGACTTCCTGCGCCAGGAAAAAGTAAGGTGCAAAGGACAGTAAAAAATGGACTTACTTAATATTGGCGGGACACTTCAGACGAAAGGAATCCGAGCGCTCTCAGGGCTGCCGCGGAACAAACACCCTCCCCTCGATGCCTGCGTCCCCGTGCGTCACGGCCGCCTGCGAGACCCAGCCCCACAACTGCTGGGTTTTGGGAGCCAGCACGAGGCAAAGATCCCCGGCACTCGGCCACCACGGCAGCATCCAGCTGCACAGAGCACAGCAGTTTTACCTTGGATTAAATTTATCGATTTTTTTTCAGGGAAAAATATATAAATTGGGCAAAAATGTAAGCTAAGAGTACTTGAAATGTCTATTAAGACCGCTCATATTTAAGTAAAAACTGAAGTCTGGTTGCGCTGGTTACAATGAACTGAGAGCCGCCACATGATCCGCCCTGATGTTTTTCAAGGCTGATATCTGATAAACCAGTTTGGAAAAACAAGCGTGTCTTGTGAGGCCCAGGAGAAGGCAGTGCTCTGGCGAGGCCAGCGCTGGCTGCCGGCCGCATCGGGGCAGTCGGCCGTGGCACCAGCGCAGAGCAGACCCGCGCGGCGAGCAGCATTTGGCGGGAGCTGCCCCGGCGCTGGATTTCCGTGGGTGACACGTGTGATGAAAAATGACAAATCCAGACTGCAACCGCTTTCCCAAACTGCAGAGAGCACCCAGCCAGGAGGGACTCCAGTGTTTTGCAAAATTCAGAGTTACCCTGACAACTTGGAGAGACTCGTACTGAGAAACGCAGGAGGTGCCAGGGCTGGTATCACACCAGGGCGGGAGCAATCACCTGGAGATACACAGAGCACAAACGCCAGGTGAAGCAGTAATTCTGCAAAAAAGGGAGGGTTAGGGAGCGGGACGGGAGCCATCACTACCTGCTGCAAAGAGGGCGAGCAGCACCCTGGCCGACGCAAGAGGCGCAAGAAGTGACAGAGCTTCTTCTACAGCTACAGCCTTGGAGAAACCCCCCAGACGACTGGAAAACATGGCCATCGGGCAAACACCGCATCAACTAAGAGTTGTTCAACCCCAAGGATGACCGAAGTGAGACATGACGACCCTCAAATCAAAGCTGCTCAGAGCATCCAGCCAGTGCTTATCCCATGACTTTGTTCCTGGCAACTCCTTGCTCTGCCTTATGTAAGGAGCTCGAAGCAAGAGCAAAATAATCATACAGTATCTCCCACCCCAGCTTTAACTTTCCCTAACGCAGTTAATCACAGAGAAGCGCTGGCAGCTCGCAATTTGCCAGTGAGAGGCACCAAAGTAATAAGGAAACTCGCAGGGTGCTCTGGAAGACGGGCTATTAAACTCACGCACTGCGCTGCTTTAATCAGGAAGAGTTAATTAAGCTGCTGCCTCAATACAAGTTTTTATGGTGTTGCACTAGCCATACATCACTTTTATAGGACTCCGGCTGTGGCCACGATGCCCGCGCGTTATCCGTCTTCCCGAATTAATCTGTCGACATCTGTAAACCCAGAGCAGACCCCGTATATTTTGCCTGACGGGCGGTGGGGCCTCGAGGGCGCCCGATGCTGAGGGGCCACTCTGCAGCAAGGCCAAACGCTGAATCCCCATCACTGCCCACGTGGCAACCCAGCACGATACAAATGACCTCGTTTTTATTTCAGTGCTCACGGAGGCATGATACAGAAATTAGCACTCAGCTCAATAATGTCATCATCAGAAAAGGCAGCTTGCAGAGAGAAGAAAAGGAGGAATTTTCCAAATCCGTGCCCCAGAGAGGGTATTCTGCCATTAAATGTTGAGAAGTTGTTAATTTTGCAGCTCAGAGGAGCTACAGAAAGGTCCCCCGAGGAAAATCAGGAGCATGGAAGAGGTGGAAGGCCCTTGCTGTATCATTTAATGTAGGCTTTTGTGGTTGCACACATTCAAGCCAACGCGAGCCTTTCACACGCTCGATCATGTGTAAATAAATACAAACATATACAGAGATAAAAGGAGGAGCATAAAAGGCACACTGGAAGGTCACTGATTTTTTTAAAAAAATGCAAATTGGAAAAAAAAAAAACGTTTTATTTAAGTGAGAGACCAAGAAAAGCCAGAAGAACTGCTGGCTAGCAGCACATTGGCCTTTTATGTGTTCTTCCCATTTAGCAGTCAGGCTTATTCAGATAAATTCATAAATCTCCTTATTTACATATAAAGATGGGAAGATATATTTAGGCATTTTTAAGCACAGCAAAATGTGTTCATGATCATTTGAAAATGAAAGCTGGCCAAGCTGTAGTTACAGGAGCGTGTTGCAACGCTGCGAAACTTTTATAATTAATCCTCGCCTTAGATCATCTCAGAAAGCATCAGGAGTCTAATTAACACTGGCTGGCAGATCGGGAGGCCACAACCTGCATCCTGCGCATCCCGTGACTGGGGCCTGGCACGGCGCCAGCTCACGGCACCCAGCTGGGAAGCATCGCTCCGAATTCGCCGCAGCCTCTCTGAGACCCAAGCTAACGAACGGACAAAGCCAGGTGAGGGGGAAAAAACAAACCAACCAACCCCCCAGTCCTCACCACTTTATCGCAGGGATGACCGCGAAGGGAAGACGATGCACGCCTCCCAATATCCCAAACTTCTGCCTCTGGTTTGATAGCTTGAGAGGTGCATAAACGTGACCTAAACACCAATCGCCAATCACTGGCAGTGCACGTACTGCAGCACAGAAGCGCTGGTCTCAATGAAATCCTTCAGAAAATATCTTAGTGCAGAAGCTTTTAGGGCTCTTTTTGCTATGCTTGCACGCAGAGCCGCTGACTCTGATTCCTGGCTACCGCCTGCAGGCACTACTGTAATACAAACTACCTTTTATATTTAAATACATGCATACATACCCACACAAATATAATATTATTGCATGATTAAAAAGCCCTGGTTTTGTGTTCCCATGCATAGACTATCAGGCAGCTTGTTTCTTTATGTAAAGCAGCCCAGCTTTGATGCTATCCTGCAGAAAGATTACACAGGAGATAAAATCACGAGTCCCACACTGAGCACACATCAAGTACGGGAGATCAAGAAGGAGGAATACTCCAAGAGCTGTGTTTGAACAAGAAACATACAATTTAAACCCAAAAGAGATTTTCTTTTCCAGGAGAACCAGCAAGAAATGGCTCAGAAAGCAGCGCATTAGCTTATTTTGGCACTACTTGGCTGTCTGTGCAGATCAACCCTTTGCATTAAAAAGTATTCGCGGGGGAACGAGGTTTATTTTATGACACATCTACATGCAGCTCCAGCCTGCAGCCTCCTCCACGCACGCCGCAGCCTGAACTCATAGCGGAGAGCGCTGCTTTGCAAGCACCGACTTCTTAGCAAAGGTTTTTTATCCCTGAGTTTTTTTTTTTTTTAAATAAGAACACCCCAAGCTCCCCAAGTTTATCACTTGATACCTATTTCCCCTTTTCCCCAACCAGTCTTCTCCTCCTCTACCATACGGTGCCGTCCTTCCCTTCAGCGGAAATGCACAATTCCTCCCAACACCCACATTTAGGTTTTTCATCTGTCTGGGCACCGGCAGCAGCAGCAGCCTAAAGAGCAGGAGGAGGAAAAAAAAAAAAAAAAGAAGAAAGAGAGAGAAAGGCAGCTGATCTCAGTTTCCCACCAAAGCTAAGAGAAAGAACTGAAGCTGAAAAACCTAATTAGAGTGGAAACACTCAGGCCGAGCCCCTTCCAGCGCTAGGTCTCAGCACAGGTCGCATGGGCGAGGAGAGACGTTATCCTTGGTCACGGCTCAACCGGGGGGAAATCCCGCTCCTGGCGGGTATCCGGAATAGCACGGTTGGGGCAGAGGAGCTGGAGCCGGGCAGCGACGCCGGCAGGAAGGCGAGTGCCAGGCGGCTTCATGGTCCCCTGCAGCGCCCAAGGAGAAGGCGCAGGAACCCACGTGTATTTTCTCATTTACAAGGAAAAAAAAAGCTCCGTGACCCAACGTCATCCACGTATTAGTCAAAATATTGAAGCTGAAGCAGGGAAGAATATTCCTGCTCCGCAAGTGTAAGAGTAGGTATTTGTGTAGAAGATGTGGTGGAAAATGTGGTTCTTCTCCCACCAACTGCAGGAGTATTAATATTAAAATGACAAAGATATCAGCTCATCCTCCTTTGGCACAAAATGCAAGACAATTAGTTAAATAGTTAGGGCTTTCCTGCTACAATTTTTATTCCTGCAGGTCCCCTCTCTTCTCTACTTTTACTAAAGAATCATAAAGAGCTTGAAAAGGTATTTTAGGTGGTGAAGAAAGTCCTGTATTTATATAATATGCATTGAAAAAGCCTGGGATTGTTTATCTAAAAAAAATGCACCTTTTAAAAATAACGATGCAAAATAGGGTGGGAACTTCTGTTTGTCTCCTCCCTTCACAGCACAGCAATGAGACATGCAATGGGAAAGCCGAAAAAAAAAAACAAATCCGACACTGCTCATTTGGAAAAATACGTTAGAAAAGTATCTTTATATTAATGCGGAGCAAAATGTTGGCTTGAGCTATTTTACCCTCGCTGAAGGCAATGCTCGCATTGGTGAAGTTTCTCTTACCCCTCTTCTGCCCACCTTGCAGTTTGCCCCTCTTTTCTTGACACACGCCCATCCTTGTCCCACCAACACCTTCCCGGACGGTGAGACCTTCCCCTGTCCTCGCTTTGACTAGCAGCTCTGCAGCCTCCCCCTTGGCGCCTCGGTCCGCATTCCCAGGGGCAGCTCCGCTGGCCAGAGAAGGTGCCACAGCTCTTGTCTGTCACTCAAGAAGATGCATTAAAATTACATCCCAGAGAGACATTTAACACAGTTTTGAGGTCTGCTTTGCACTAGAGAGCTGTCAAGTGTCATCTGCTTTGCTGTGCTTCAAATAAAACCAGCTGTCATCAATCTCAGAAGAGAGGCTAAGCAAGCTCTTTCCTAAAGAAAATGAACAAATTCATCCTCTCATAATGGTCATTCCTTGCTTCTGAGTCTCATCTTGGAGCTCGGATCATGCCAGCAAAATACAGTGTGAACAACCTGAACTCCCATCTACTAGGAAACACTAGATGTATTTTTCTTTAAACAGGCCAGAGGATCAAAGAGATAATGTTGGTTAAAGATAAATGAGATAAAAGGAAGAGGAGAAAAAGCTCTGATGAAGAAGTAAGGATCTGTCACAGGACCCCATCCACTGTATGGAGTTAAAGCCCAAAAACAGTCTGCTGAAGGTCTTTTACTTAGATTAGACAACAGTTCATCTGACTGACTTGAAGGTCAATCCTTTTTTAATCCAGTTTTCAAAACACTGGTTCTGTAAGTTCACAAAGAAAACACTTTTACAACTTAAAAAGCCCCTAGACACACCATCAACAAGTTCCGACAAAACTGTAGGAATTTGCCCGAAACCAGCAGCAGCAGCAGTCCTACCCTCACGAGCTCCCCTCTGTGCCTCAAGAAATCAAGATAAATAAGTTCAGTATCGGTTCTGAGCCTGGAAGTGCACACCCCGTGTGTCACTAATCAGGAACTCCCTTCTCCAGGTGCAGCAGATTAAGTGCTCACGGTCGAACATCCATCCGCCTGTGGCACAGCAGTAGGACCAAGCTAATAAATATCTGCAGAGTGAAACCTGGAGTCCCAAAGCACCTGATCCACAAGCCTGGCCAAACCCGGGCGACACTGCACGAACCGCAGCTCGGATGGAGGTGACGGTATCTGGGCTGGCTCCACACTGCGCCAGGATGGGAGACGCGAAGGGTCCTGGGCCCACGTGAACGTGTCCTCCCTTAAGCCCTCAGCTCCTCCAGGCATTTACGGGGGAATCTTATTTCCAGCTCTCGTGATCATGGAAGAAACACCTAAAACCCCAAACTTCCAGAGTCCTATGTTTTTAAATAACAAACTTTATATAATTCTGCTCAGCTGACTCCTTTTCAAGCGCTGGTGACGCTGGAGCTGGGTTCGCTCGGTGCTTGCAGGGCGGTCAGCACCTCCTGCTGAAGGTCAGCACCCAGGAGCCGCAGGCGCCAAGCGAACACGCGACCGCCCGAGCGCCGGCTCATCCGCACGGAGCTGAACGGGGACCTGAACCAGGACTGCACGAGCGCCGTTCGCAGGGAAGGGCTCCTCCGCGAGCCGTCTTGCCCAGCTCTGGCGCTGGGGAGTTACTCTCCCGGCTCCCATTAGCGCTTCCATCTGCCTGCGCCGAGGGGACGTCCAGCGCCAGCTCCCAGTGCTGGTGTGCGGGCGCGCGGGCAGCCGGAGCCGCGTGACGCCGGGGAGCCGAGGGGCGGCCGCGCTGCTCTGCGCTGCCTCGTCCCCGCGCGGCTCCTTTTCACCCAGCGCCCGGCTGCGGGGAGAAAACAGGCTGCATCTTTCTGAGCAGGCTCTGAATGGAGCTGGGCACTTTATATTGTCCGGGGCTTAAAAAGGAATGAAAAGGAGGAGGAAAACAAGCGGGGGAAATAGGATGTTAGCATTCCCCGCAGCACCGCGCCGGCCATCCCGTCAATGAAGCTAATCCCTCTCCTCCACAAACAGCTCTTTGTCCTTTTTCCTCCTCCAAAGCAGCAGCTTTCCCAGCAAGAAAAAAAAAATAAACAAAAAACCTCCATCCTCGGCAGGAACCCACATACTAAAACAGTATTTAAAAAGAGAGAAACATGGGAAGAAAAAAAAAAGCAAGACTGCTCTAAAGAGCGGTCGGCTCCCCCGAGAAATGGGAACGTCTCCCCGGCGGCAGGAGGATTGGTCACAGGTACCGTGGCGCGGGCACGCAGGCTGCTGGCGTTCACACAAATTAGAGAGAGGAAAGTCTTCCCCAAGGGAACATTCAGTCTCCCAACACGCTGAAGACTCAACAAGAGCAGTCCAAAAGGTGGAAAATCTGCAGTAGGTGATAACCACCAGAAATATTCCCAATCTGCTTAAATATATCCATTGAGAGCTTTTATTTTCCAGATTCTCAAAAGTTAGGTGCTATCTCCAAAGTATGCAACAGAAAAAAATAACACTTCTCCTATCAAAAAGGGTTCTTAAAGGTGCTGGGAAGAAAAAAAATGATCAATACGTAATGCAATCAGCTACTTGGATCTCAGGGTTAAGTGCAGTGACCCAGAAGTGAGTCAAAACTGGAAGTCCCTCATGAGAAACCATTCTTTCCAGAATATCACTGCAAATTCTAAATAAAACAGGCAACACGGTGCACTATTGCATGGCGTTTGAAATAACAGACTCCCATAATGACAGCCCATCCTTGTACTTCTAGCACAGCCTCAACTGCATCTCTGGGAAAAAAATATTTAAAATCCTGGTTTACGGAAAATGAAACACAGAGATTACTTCTCCTTTAATACTTCTCCTGTTAATACTGACACAGGCAGCACAGCATTATTGTACAATCACAGGCTTTGAAAAAAATCCAGTGAGTGGCCTGCTGGACAGAGACCTTAAACCGCAGACACATTTGCAGGATTTTGCAGTGGGAAAGGAAAAGGCCCCAATAAATTCAGAGGCAGCAAAGTAGCAGCTGGCTTCTTTCTGTTATACAGCACCTAGACTGGTCAAGCTGGCAACAGAATTAAGCAGATGCTCCCCTAAGTCAATCTGAAATTCAGAGAGATGTCAATATTTGCACTACGTGCTGCAAAATATGACTCATCCATCAATAATACACATTTTGCATGCCTGTTTAAATACTTATACTACACACAGGATACTCCATCTCTTACATGTGATACATATTAAAGTTGTTTTGTTCATCACCTCCGCTAGGCTGTTAATTTTTATACACTTCTTGCCTCCCCTCCGGCTGTCTACTCTTAACATATCACTGCAGCAAGGGAACGGGTTGGGAATGCAGAGCGACGGAGACGGCAGGGCCGTAACACTGTGGATGGGTGGAACGGGAACCTGAGCCTGCTCGTCAGGAAACAGCAGCTCACAAAAATTGCATTTGCAGGTAACTGGAGTGGAAATTTGTATTTACCGGAGAAAATAAAAACAAAGCCCAAAATATTGCTTTTATTATTAAGGCAGAGCAAGAGCAGGAACCAGACGGGGAGGCAATTTTCTTCCTGTGCCACCATGAATTCGTCCCAAGCTCTAACATGCAATTTCCCTCCGGAGCTTCTGGAGGAAAGCGAGGATTATGCTCAGTTGTTCCCTGGCTTTGGATAATGAAGCCAAAAAAATCCCAATAAGCACCTTCTGCGGCAATATAGACCAGATAAGGATTTCTATTAGCAAAAGCTCCCAAAACATCCGAGAGCAGCACTGCAATAAATATTCAGCTAACCAGATAAAAAGAAAAATGTTTCTTCAGTTATCGGATTTTCTTTTTCAGAGGAACCTGTGCTATTAGAGACTGCTTCAAGGAAACCCAATACAGCTCATGGAGCCTAGAAACACAATGCTAAGCTATGTAAATACAACGTGCACTTTTATTTCACCTTTTCCAGTAATAACATTTTTACAGTGGAAAGCTGTGAACACTCCGAAAAATATGGAAATGAGGACAATTAAATTAGCCCTATTATGGATGCTAAATAGCCTGTTGTGATTGCACTTGGCATCCTTAGCACAATGCTGCAGAGCTGAACAATGACTCCTTTCTAAACAAAAATTAACGGGGTTTTAGAAATGGTAAAACATGTTACTTATTCCAATCATACCTGCTTGCAGATGGTATTTTCAAGCCTAAATCCCTTCTGAAAAGTTATTAATACATCATGAATTTAATCTTTTTAGCACTTCCATACCCAAAGCAGGTAGATGGCACATCGGGGCCAGCCACAGCCAGCTGGTGCTTCCAGGTGAGGCCAGCCTCTCCTGGAGCTGGCCTAGCAGCAGCTGAACGTTGGGAAGACTCTTCCCAAAACGCTTCAACATCCTTCCTTGGCTGAATAAAACCAAATCAAATCACTCTCCTTCTGAAAAAAGTCCGGGGAAAGGCATGAAAGCCCAGTGAGATGCGTCCTGGCTGGTGCTTCACTTTAAGGGAGATAAGTACTAGCCACTCCTGTGAAGGGACTGAAAACATGGGTGATGCCTAAGACAATTCACACATAAGTATTAGGGGTCACACTAACCCACAATCAGCTCCTGGGGAAATGATGGAATATTACAACGACAGTAACATCGTATGTCTCGTCCAGCCACGTGCCTGAAGATAACAGGAATAAAGAAATTTGGAGTTGGGAAGCAGGAGGGAAAAGGGCTGGGTGGCTCTTGCACTGCCTTGTCTGGCTGCTAAGATTCCTGCCGCCTGGAAATGCCCCACGGGCTTATCCGGGCACTTGCCAACTCTGTGCATGTTGAGAAAACCAAAGCCTGAGCGACACCGGCTTAACCCACGTCCCCGGCAGCGAGCTGCGTGTGTGCTGGGAGGAGGCTCACCGGGGGTGAAACCCCCTGAAACACCAGGAGTCACCAGGATGTGACAGCTCCCAGGATTAAAGCGCTGCATTCGTTTACCACAGATGTAATCTCCTTAGGGTAAGAGGAGGAAAATCAAAATTAAGCCTTTTTGACGTATGTGATGCTTGCTGTTTTAAAGAATACATCAGCTCTCCGATTAAAGGCTTTTGCGTATTATTATCTTTTTATTTCCCCATCCATATTACAGACTGTAGAGCAATATTAAGCCTCTAACTCCATATTACGTTATACATCCCCCAAACCCTGCTGCTGCCATCAAACCTCCCCCACCAATAATAAAGTAATGGAAATGTCTCTTACTAAACGTCTCTACTATATATTATTATTTAAATGCTGCAGGAAAGCAGCTCCAGGTCACGGTGAAGTGTCTCTATCTAGGCTTAAATATAACTTTAGGGACCCGGTTGCCTCAGCAAACCCAAGCTTTTCTCAGCTCCTCCTTGTTGTCATTCAAGGGGTTTTTTACCCTCTGTAAATGCTCCCATTTAAATATAGCTGAAGGGTAGTTGCAAATACTCTAGGCTCTACCCATTTGTATTAAAACCACGTGGCAATTTTCCTGTTGACAAAGCATGGGTATCTCTGAACCTAGCGAAAATCTTTGCAGCCACTCTGCTCCAAAATACTTTAAAAAAAGAAAAAAAAACCTGCAACAATAACCACCCTTGTGTTTACATGAGCAATAACACTGATACACCGCAGATGCTGCTGGAAAAGGCGATGCTCTCTGCAACCTTTCTTGGGCACTCAAAAAAGAAAGAAAGAAAGAGCAACCTGCTGCAAGCTAGAGCTGTGCTGCCCGCAGGAGATCGTAGGTGGCAAATGTCTACCCACAAAACGGGAGAAAGGTAGCGTGCTGCTCGGCCACCAGCAGGACCACGAGGCCGGCACTGCACGGGGCGAAGGGCAGTGCTATTTACTGCAGAAATGCTCGGGCAGCTCACACGTGAGCAGGTGTGTCTGCTGCGGGAAAGGTACCCAATTCACTTCATGCACCTCCAGCGACAGAAAAACATCCAAACTGGTGAATTTTTGTAGAGATTCCCAATCACAGTAAAAGGGAAGTCCTTCCTGGGTGCTAACAGCAACAGCTCCCCCAAAGTTCACTCATGGTCTTCCCACCTTGGGTTTACCAAGGTGGGGGGGATAATACTGGTGGGGAAAAAGTGCAAGTGAGGAAAGTTGCAGGGATCAACTAGAATATCACCCCCACCCGTTAAACTTTGGAAAACTCTCCAGAAAGGCTAAAGCAGGTTGTTTTCTCCACAGCAGTTCACTGCTCATTTACCAAGAGCTCCTCTGCGACGCTCACAGGCTCCAAAATGCATTTCACATTTACAGCCGCCAAGGAGGTGAGCAGAAACAGGGATGTGTGGGAGCAGTCCCGCGGGTGCAGCCCTTAGTGCAGGAAGACAAGCAGGGAAGGGAAAGCCGGCACGCGAGGATCCGCACGCCGCCGCCTTCACCGCAAGCGCCGACCCCGGTTAGATTTCCCCCGAGATAAGTGAGAAGTTCGATCCTTACCAAGTTTTCTTGGTTCCTGGCTGCTATTTTCTGATCATCTTCTCCCCCATTTTTCATGTATTTGACCTCTTCCACTGGTTTGATCCTATACTCATCTGAGGGCCGAGGGGGAAACAAGGGGAAAAAAAAGAAAAAAAAAAGGTTTGAACCGGTGTAGTCCAGCAGCTGGGGAAAAGAAAAAAAAAAGAAAAAGAAAAAAAGCAAACCAAACCCAAAAGCAGCCGACTAGAAAAGGCCCTAAGTGAGGACAGCAGTTACAAGTTACATGTATTTGGCTTCAAATGCTTAAATACACTGAGAGCAAGAAAGCTTTTCTGCCCGTGGGTTGAGGAAGCACCTCTGGTTCTGGCCTTCAGGAACGGCTCATGAGCTACGTCTTCCAGCCCAGCTCCAGCACCATAAACAGCCACTATCAGGTATACGGGAGGACAGCGTCACGCTCTACCAGCTCCCCGGTTTTCCGGGTTACATGTCCCAGTACAAACAAGTCCTTTGCACCTGGCAAAATGCCCCCCCCTTTTTTTTTTCATCAGGCAAACACATGGTGGCTTCTACACGGAGGAGTTTGCTTAGACGTGTTCCTCACCTAGAGCAAGCCCCCTCTGAAGAGCAATATAGAAGACAGAATTCAAGTTAAATTCTGGAGAGAATAATAAAAAAAACCCACCAATACCCGTTCCTTTTTCCATTCTGCTCTTCCTGCACTGCTTTAATGGGGGCAAAGCAAGGGGTACCAGGTCAGTAAGTCTAGAGGAGGTTTCCCATCTGCCCACCACGTAGCTGCCTGCCATGTGTGCACTACGGTCCTCTAAGCAGTAGCCCTTCTCAAAGCTCCAGTAATGTTTGTTTTCAAATCAATTTATCCTAATTTCTATGCCAAAAGGAAGCCACGGATGGATTTTCCTAAGCTTCTTATACTGCAAGAAAAAAAAAATACTTAGTAGTTTGTTTTCAGGAAAGTGTTAAACAAAGAGTGCACAAGGTAAATAAGATTAACTGTAAAAGTGCAACCCTATTTTTAAGGTATGACGTGGTTTTGCATTTGTTCCATTTCCATACGTTTTTTTAGACTCTAAGTAAAACTGGAAACTTATCAAATTGCAGCATCTCAGGTACAATGGAGGCTGAAAATAGACAGCGAAGAAAGAATTTAAAATCGCATTAGATTGGCAAGTGTGAACAAGCACACACTGAATTTATTTAGAAAAATGGAATTTTAGGAAATGAGGAGGTGACAATTCATAAAACCAAAAAGGCTAAACGCAATAAAAACTGGGAATGAGAAGCATTTGACCGACTGTAGTACCCAGTTTGCATTTTTCTCTTTCCTTCAGCCATCTCCGTTGCCATGAGCATCAAATCCCACACGCAGAAAAGCAGAACACTCCCACGGTGGCATTTTTTATGGCATTTTATGGATTTCAATGGGAAAACAGATGAGGTGATTCCAAGGCCACGTGCACAACCTGCAGCCAGTCCCTATCAGCCAAAAGCAAAGGGCCCTGCTCTGCAGAAGATGAGGAGGGTCTCAGCGCCCTCATGGTTGTTGGTAGAAACTACCATCGAGATGTGACATCATCTTGGAGGCAAATGGACCAGGACATGGATAAAAATAACTTTTATTTTTTTTTTTTTTTGGTAATAATTAGTTGGAATGAGATTTATATATGAAAGTTGGATATAGTTCAATAGGACAGGAAGGAAAGGAATGTCAAGATGGACATGCTGTAAGCGCAATCAAGTGAGTGTCTGAGCAACAGACAGCCCTCCAAAGGGGCTGTATGGTTGTAAGTACTGGGATACTTTTGGTCTAGCTGATCAGAAACTGCCGCAGAGAACGCACAAAGCATTACTTAGGTCCTATCTAATCCCTAACAGCTCTGATCATCAGCAAGACCTTTACAATTACAAGAAGTTCAGCATAAAGAAAACTATGAAGTTACAGGAAAAAAAAAGAAAACCAAAAGTGAAAACTGGACCACAAAAAAAAAAAAAAAGAAAGAAAAAAGGAGAAAAATAGAAAGGATGCACAGACTTATCATTATGCATAATTCCTACCACCCAATAATAGAGAACGCAGCACAGCAGCACATCTAGCACAGAAGACTTTGGAGGAAGAAGCGAGGAGGATTTTTTAAATGGGACAGGCTGCTGAAACTCTCAATAGGAAAATCTTATGAATGAAGATCTCCATCTGGAAATGGATCACTCAGCTCCATCGTGTCACCCTGTTGCCACGGAAACGTGACAAAGAACAAGCACACTCATTAATACCGATCGCGGTGATAAATGGGCAGATCAGCCTCAAATATTGGAACAATTACTGGGCAGCGAAGGGGGGATGAAAACTGTGGCTGCTCCTATGAAAAGGATTTCTTCGAGACTTGCAGACATCTGCGCAAGTGCCATTGCCACAGCTCCACTGGTACTGACATTATATTTTGGCTCAAAAAACAGACAAAAAAACACAGATCTGTCCTCCCACTCTTTTTTTTTTTCTTGCTAACTCCATCAATTAGACCTGGGCTTGCGCTGACTTTTGTATAAATCTTTTGTTAAATACCAAGCCTTAAAAAAGAAGAGGGCTATCTGTTATTTATACTAACATGCCGTCCCATTTCAGACATCTAAAGCCTGACAGATTTGGCTCTGCCGTTCTCGAGAGGGATGACGGGTGAGCCCCTGTTCGCTATTTATAGTGAGACATATCACGTATCAGACGGGAGCTATGGGGTACCTCACTCGGTCTACCAGGGAGAAGGTTTCTGACCGCACCTTTGCTTTCCTCTGCTCCAAATTTGTGTTGCACTCTCTCTGGCCCCTGTAGGGAGGGATGCGCCGAGATTTCTCCTCCATTCGTTCAAATGCCGACGTCTGTCTGCACAAGCGGAGCTTTAACCGGCACGACACGTTTCTCTGTGCTTACTGACTTCTACCTGGCGTGGAGGCAGCTCCCGCTGCTGCGCGCAAGGCACCAGGCGCCGCAGATCAAAGCTTCGTGGACTCTCCTCGTCAGAGACTTGAAAGCCAGCACTATATTTAGGGAAAGGACCAACTTGCTCTTCCTAAAAATATCTGCTAAAAACCATGAAAGATTTGATGCAACTTAGCTGAAACCAATTTAGCAGCAGGTGAGTCATTTTGATGCTAAAATCAAAACACATCAACCGCCATCTACAACACCACTGCAAATGCACCTAGAGGACGAGCTGTTGTGGCCTTAGATCTCCCAAGACCCAGCCTTGGCCCTAGCACAGAGCATTAACACCAAGGACGGTGAAGGATCGCGATGAGCTTGCGGGCGATTGCAGAGTTCCCCTAACCGGAGGCCTTTGGTACCACCCGCCTCGAGCGCCGCGTGTGGAAGCCGTCCTGCTTTGGGGCACAGGGTGGATGAGCTGAGCTCTTCACACCCTGTTCACCTGCACCTATCTGCTCGTGCACCTGGCAGCAATTGCATGGATACCGGCAGACACTATGCCAAATGTCAAGAGACCACAATGTGTGAAGCTTGTAAATGAATATTTCTCAAAGAAAAGTTTGGATAAGAGAGGATGCGTCATTTATCTCTTCAGCCTCAACCTCAAGCCCTTGGGGAAAGCGGTGTCGATGTGGTCATTTTGATTTTGACAACTACAGCAAGGGCTGAGACTGAAATGGCACCAAGCAGCAAGCAGCAGTTGGTGAGCGGCCCGTTTTCGTTGTCTACCATCACACCTGGTATTGGTCATGTCTCGGGCAATTCTGCAGTCCACTGATCATGCTGTTTTTTCTAATATGACATACTGAAAGAGGAAAAATAGCCTAGGAAATAAGCAGATCTATTTCTCCCAAAGGAACATCGGAAGAGATTTGTTCAGATTTTCCAAATGAAGTTACACATACCTTAATCTAATCTGAAATACTGCAGAAGTCACTGCTGAAGCCAAGTTGGTGGACAGAATCAGATATTAAACAGAGCACAGGTACGCAAAACAAATTTTGCCAACAAGGTATAAATCATCCAACAGAAACTGTTTAACATGTCTAAATATACTTAAGCAAAGAGTTCCAGTAGGTCTGGAAAGATCAGCCTCCAGTATTGTCTCCTTCCTAGATGCTTCCAACAATAAGACTGCAAGGTGTGGCTTTTGCGGGAAAAGAGGCAGGTTTGAAGTTTTCAGTTTTAAATGCAGGCAAGCACCTATATTTCTTGCCTAGCAAGTCATCTAGATGTGATGCATCTTTTGGAGGTCCTCTGTTTCCCCCCAAAACCTGGTTGCTGCCAGCCAAGAACTTCTGCTTCCGCAGGAACCGCACCACGGCTTCCAGCAGGACCTGAGGCTGGGCAAGGGAGCAACAGCTCTTCTCTGAGCTACCCAGTAGCTCCCACCACAACCCCGTGACACGCCCACGCTTTATGGAACATTTACTCCCTCAAGGGTGATGTCTGCTCAAAACCGAGCTAGGAAGTTTTAGCAAATTTCCTCTATCTTATCAGGCTATCTCCTTTCAGGCCCAGATCACACCAGCTTGTAACAACATTTTTAATGGGCTTCAGCTCAACTTCTCCTAATACCAGAGCAAAGAAAACTCCCGTTGTGTCAACCCATCCTTCAGCACTGCCAGCAGCGCCGTAACTCGCTCTGATCCGTTTGCTCTCTCCATCGCTCTCCCCCAAAGAGCAGTCCCACTTCTGCCTGTGGGAAGAGAACATGCTGTTCTGACACCCGGGCGCTGCTGCTGAGCCAGCTCCTCGGTTCGTACGTCTGAGGGCTTCCGATTTGCCTTCCTCCCCCCAATCTAATAAAACGACAGATGGTCATCAAGCCACAACTGAGCTCCCTGGTCTCCGGAGGGCTCGTTCCCAGCTCCGCGGCTCCGCTCCAGGAGATGCACTGCTGGGTGCAGATCACGCGTGGCTGAAGCGAGGGAGCCACGAGCCCTGCGTGGCTCCTTCTCGCACAAAAGCCCCCCAAGGCCACACTGTATTTGCACTACCGTAACGTGCGAGTGCTGCAAACACAAGAGACCCAAAGTGAGAGAGCGGCGTACACCTGGTGAACAGTACGGTGTGCAAGCAACCCTGCCAGAGTTGCTGTGTGTGGTCCTTCCACAGAGATTTCGTTTTCCACATGCAATCTCACACTAGCTCTACATGGGAAACAAGGCACCATGTTTTGCACATTCTCTCCCTCGTGTTCAGGTGCACCTACCACCCACGTGGAAAGGACTCTTCCTTGCTCAGGTGCCAGCTAGGGCCTTCCCAACTCCCTCTCAGACTTCCTCCCATCTCCTCAGGGTTAAAATCTCTTTGCACGTGCCCTTTTTTATCAAATAGGCTGTTTTACTTTGGAGGAGCGCTGGGAGGATTTATAGCCGTATAAATAGATATCCGTATAAATGGTGGATGGGTGGGAGATAGCGGGTCCCCAAAACCCGTTCCTTGGGAAGGGATCTCTGGGCACACGTGGCCTCACGCACGTGCGCGAGCGGCAGCGGGAGGACCTGAAACCCGAACATCTCCTGAAATCTGTGAAGGAAGGAAGTGCCCTCTGCTCTGCTTCATGACTGCTCCCTCACAGAGAGGTCAGGGGTGCTCCCAAGCCCAAGAAACGCAGCAAATGCCCCAGAAATCACATGTTGTAACTCCTTCTATTTTATTCCAGAACTAAAAAGGAAACACATCAACAAAAACAGCGACCAAGCGCAGCACGTCCCGAGCGCCAAACACACAACGCAGAGATGGGCGGCCCGGCTCAGCCCTCGGCACCTCCAGACGGCTCCAGGAAGCTCTGGCAGCTCCTCCTCCCTTCGCAACCGTTTCCTTTCCCCTTCCCCTTCCCTTTCCTCTTCCCCTGGGCTCCCGGAGCAAAACACTGCGGGACGGGCTCAGCCAAGGGCAGCACACTCGGCCCTTGCGCTGAGCCAAAAGGGGAAAAGGCAACCCGAACCGCAGAGGCTGTTTGCTCAGTTTGGAAACGGTCTCCGAAGGCACAGGCTCAATATTCAACAATGCTACCCTGCTTGCCATGGAACAAGTCACACCTCCCGCATGCTGCAGTCTTTAATTACACCATCTCCGGAGCGCTTAAATACCCCCTTGTGTTTCGGGTCTGAGGGAACACTATGCATAAGGCAGCACTGAAACACAGCCCTGTGATGGTATAATTGAAGACTCTTGTGCAACAGCGAAGCCAAGAAGCAGCGCCGAAGCTGCGCACTCATAACCACCTTCCAGCAGCGCAGAATTTTTGCATGGTTGGACCGCACAACTCGTACACTGCCCGTGTTTTGTTTTGTTGTGCATTTAAATAACATGGTGCTTTAAGCCAGGCGTGCAGTTGTTCAAAAGAAGCCGCTGCTCAGGTAGGCTTGATGACAGCCACCCTGCTCTGCAGGAAGGACATGCTGCAAATGCAATTACCTAGCCCACTAAAAAGATCATATTGAAAAATGAGAGCGAGAAGAAACAAGTAGCAGGAAAATATTAAAGGAGCATATTGCATGAAAAGGAAAGCCTAGTGCCCTGGAAATGCTGATACTCATGTAAAATTACCAAGTAGGCTTTCGGGTACAGTTTGCAATTTACTGTTGCAGCATCCCATATTGGGACAGCCTCGTTCATACTTTTGACCACCACAAATGTATCTGGGGCTTTGTGGGATCAAGCGGAGAGCGTGACCCTGCCCTGAAGAAAAATCTTTGCACCACTCAAACTGCAGAAGCACAGATTAAAGATCGGCTTTACTTCCAATGCCTCTTTCTTGGTTACAGAGCAAAGAAAGAACAAGAGAAATGGACAAGGAACAAACTCTGGAATATAACATAACCAGCAAAGGCCTCGTCCCAATAAGCTAGTGAGATCCACCTATCAGACGGACAAAGGACAGGGAAACCTGCAAATCCAGTAACATCTTCCATGAGAATCTGCCACCTTTCATGAGAAGATTTATAAGTACTTTATGAACATAAAATTCCTGTGTAATGGGAATTATTTTTCTTTCCTTTTTGCGAGTAAACAAAATTCTGTAACCAGACTGGATATCACACTGGTTGGGACAATAAGAAACAGACTTGGCCAACTCACACACGCCAGGAATTTACTGGATCTCCATAGTTCCCATAACCTTCTCCATACTTAACTTTATGATTTTACAACCATCCTTGTTAGCCAGTTACACCATTAAACACTTAGCAAAACAGTCAGCAGTTACGATAAAATCTTCTCAAGAATTTGCCGAGAGTGTGTCCTGGCATAGAGTTCTCTGGTATTTATATATTAGTCTGTCAAGCTTTTCCCTGCTTATGTACCTCACAAAGAATATTTGTAAATCAACAGCTATTTCATTACTTGCACTACAAAAGGGACAGAATGATTATCTAGGACCAGGAACAAGCTGCAGATTCACGATGAGCACAGCATCTCCTCATCACTAACATTTCTGTAATGCTGTGGCAGGGATGCAAGGCAAACTTAATTTATAAAATACAGTGCACATTTCCAGATGCAAAATATCTAACAGTTAATTCCATTAGGTGACTTACAAGACACCTAAAGAGCTACGAAGCCTTCTCCTATGGCAAAGACTAATATGTTTAGGCAAGGACTCCTATGCTTAAGGGTGATTTGTTATCTCTGGAAGATGCCAGCTTCCCAGAGTAGCATGCACTTTTCAAAGGAGTTTTAATATTAGTCAAAAAAGGCAAAAATGAGTCCTTGGAGTGCTTATTGCAGTCAAACACTTTTTGCATCAAGAGATCTCAAGATGCATCAAATTCCCACAGGAAGAATCCAACACATAACAAGACAAACTACAGGGAATCACACACATATCATTTTTAATAAATAAAACTCTAGCACGAATGAGGAGTTGTCCATGAACCCAAACAGCCCTCTCTTTCTCCTTTTAAGTAGCCTATGATCACTGCTGAAACTCCAAATGCACAAACCCTGAAAAACCAAGGCATTTTCCTTGGCGTGAGGTCACCAGAGAGCGCAGGCGGTCTCAGGCCCGGGGCGAGCTGCTCTGATTTATTTGAGCAGATCGGGACGGCTCAGAGCTTTGGAGAAGTGCGTCGTGGAAAACTTGCGTCCGTCGGCCTCTTTTTTCCCGGCAAGCGCTTCGGGAATGTTTTTAGAAAAAACAAAGTTATGCAGCAATTAACTTCTAAGGGCTCCTTTGGTTACACATAGTAGCATACACAAATATCGGCAACTTGGGTTAGGTTTTCCTTGTATTTATACAATATCAGGAAGTAATTTAGTCTAACATTAGCCTTATGTCTCCGAAATGAATACATACTTGTGTACCTTCAGAAGGCCCGACGCTTACCTGGCGAATCAGAAAGTGATTCCCCACCTCGCTGAGGTTTTCATGGCCAAATTCACTTTTTTTTTTTTTTTTTTTGGTGGGGGGGGAAAGGAGGGAAGGAAGATGGTTTGTGACATTTGGCAAATTAAAAAAAAAATGCGGTCCCTGGAAGTACAGTGGCATTTTTACTACCATTCTTCCTACCTCAAAATTATCTGCATACATTTCCAGGCCCTTCCAAAGGCAAGTTAAATGTTTGCCCTGCATCTGGATGCACCTTCACACCTTCCAGGTGGACAGCCAACATGGTTTAACCTGTAGAGAGGATTTTCCGAGTTGGGGACCACACTACCAGTCATATAAACAGATATATAACCTCAGTCAGCTTAGTCTTCTCATACCATAATCTCAAGAAGCTGTGATAAGCAGCAGAAACTTGTTTTGTGTAAATCTGGTGGATTCTTCTTTGACCAGAGGTGCTTACATGGCAAAGACACGCTATCTTTTGGAGAAAATAACCCGATACAGGCTCTAACACTTACAAACAACAAATTTTGTTCCTTGCAGCTGCTCAACCTGCCACCGGGTGCAGGCATGCGATGCAAGAGCTCCCGGCAGTTCTTTCCTCCTCCTTTTTTTGTATTTTGACTTAACACAAACAAACAAAAACAAAAAGTTATTGCAACACTAAGGGCAGGAAAGAGGAGGCTACTGCTGCAGGAGGTATACCACAAAACAGGAAAAATTACAGAGCGGGAGTCGATAGGGAACTTGTCTTTGGACCCATGGATGGCTAATGGGTGGCTAACCAAAATCTGATTTACTTAAGTCTTGCTGCTTCCTCATGGGAACCAAACAGTAGATTATTGACTTAAGGGTGTCCTCCCAGTTGCACCATAAACCATAAACCTAGATAACAAACACAGTTTTATTGTGTTTCCCACATGAACGTAATGCTGAAGCTTGTTTGAGGTTTTACTCTTTTCTCCTACTTCCTCGAACGGCTGCGTTTAGTCCCGAACCACCCGTAGGGAGGCAAGAAAACAGGAGCCTGCATGAAGTTGAGCACAGCAGGACCTTGCTGGCCAGGACAGGTGACAGCAAGGTGTTATTCACATTTGGAAAATACTTAGAATTTATTTTTACTGGAATTATACCTGACATTTTCCCAGTTTTAGAGCTTTGAAGGGTCACAAAACTGCAGAATTGTGCACACCAGAAGTAGATAGAGAAAGTCAGGCTGGGGAAGAGAAACTATCATCTAGGAGCCTCCCAGCAGTCTGCATCTGAGGTTTTGAGCAAGATGATACTTCTAGGCCAGTCAGTCAAAGAAAGCCTTTGAAACTAATTTATCTCTACAACGGTTTGGACACAGTATTTTTTATGGAGAAGAAGGGTATTTAGGAAAAGCCAGCCTGACCTCTTCATCTATATTGTAGGCAGGTTTTTAAAAATTCAGTTATTCTACCATTTCCAGCACTGTTCCCTATGCGCATGATGATGAGCCTCTCCAGGCAGAAGGTGCATCTCCTGCAGCTCCCATGGCCCACCCTGACACAAAGACAAGATGCTCGTTCCCACCACGAAGGGGCCCCAGCCACCACCTGCAACCCTCTCCTGCCCAGGAGCCTCCTGCTCCGGCGGAAACGATACGCGAGGTGAAGACTGCGACGTGAAACGCACTGCTCCTCTTATTCCTATAAACTGGAATGGTGTGGGAAAAATGATCTCATGCAGCGCCTGCAGCAACTAAAGCCTCCCCAAACTTGTGCTGCAATCTGATACTACACTAATTGATCAGTTTTTCCATCTCATTACAATATATCAGTGACAAAGATTTGCTCTTCTTGATTTCTCCCAATGTCCTGAGACACGTTCATTTGTAAATTACTGTACTTGGTGTTCGGCTTTGCTTAGACCCACTCAGTAACTGGAGCTGCTGCTAATAATAGAAACACTATCAGGCAACTGCAGCACCGATACCACTGATTTGCCACGAGATGCAAACCTGGCACGTTCGCTCTTGCTTTCGCAAAGCGCCCAGCAGCTACATCTAAATATCTGGATTAGACCCTCTGATTAATAGACAGATTCTAAAAATCCCCTTTTCCACAACAAATCACATTACCAGTTGTTTTCTCATGCATAAAAATTATGTCAATAACCTTCTCCCCAAATGAGCATTTTATGATTTTTAAAAACTGCTGATTTTTGGTGAAAAAAAAAATCAATGTAGAAAAATGTTACACTATTAAAACATATCCTGAAATGAAGATGACGCTGTGCTCTATCAGAGCATATTGTTCTTCACTGGCATTTACGTTATTAGAGTTCTTATATATTGCCCTGGAAATCAGCTTTGAAGTGAAACTATGAATAAAGGAAGATTTATTGCTGCTATCCTTATTAGAGGGATTTTAAAGTCATTAGAGACCAACAAGGCATAATAATCATATTATATTCAGTCTTCTGTAGAACATCTCCTTTGATAGGCCTGCTAACTCAATTCTTTAAATAAATATTACAGCAGAATGCAAAGTTGCAACTAGAGTTTGGAACAAAACACAGATTTAAATATAAGGTATTTTTTTTTTCTTTTGTTTTCAGCAAACTGTAAGTTGTCTTTACAGAATCCACGGGTTTTTTCTTTGGTTTCCTACTTTTAAATGCTAGGGATTCGAATTCACAGGGAACATCTGCTCTCTTGGCTACTGCTTGCATGACGCATTCTGGTCGCTTCCCAGCAATAAGCCAGGAAACATTCAGACGCTCAGGGCAACTGGAACCAGGGGAAATCCATGAACTGCTGCAGCACTTTCAACCTTGGCTGCCTCTGTGGATCCTCCGAGATCTCTGGGAAGTTGTTCTACCAAGATTTGTCATCCTCAATGAGGTCTTGGGCTCAAATCTAGCACGACTATGCCCTTTCCTGGTGCGAGGCTGAATATCACAGCCCCCAGTACAGTGCCAACCTCCTCCTTGATGCACTGAAGGAGTAACACAACAGACATGTTACAAGGAGTTATGTTCAGGATGAATAACATAGAAGCTTAACAGAAAATAAAGTAGGAAGAATACTCTGAAATTCTAGATCTAAGTGATACTGAGAAAAAGCCATTAGCCAGGTGGATTCTGGGCTCATACTGGTTGCCTTTCAACAAACCACTTTGGCCACAGAACCAAATGGTCTTTACTAGATCAAAAATCTAGACTCAAGTCTTTACTAGAGGAAGATCGGTTGTTGAACCAGGTTTAACAGCAGCAAACTGCACACCTAACTTAATAGACATGCCCAAAAACATGTGACTGCAGGTAGTATTTTGGATTTCGCTTCTGCTGTTCAGAAAGGTGGCCAGCACTCCCAGAAAAGCCAAACACGGTGTCTTCACTGATAGCACTCCAGCTATACAAGCAGCAACTCTAAAATCCCTTCAGTCATCGTGATCCTCTGCCTCCAGAAGTTACTTCACATTTCTTGATGTTAAAGATCTTTGGCCAGAATCATGCAGTTAAATAATATATACATACATACATACATATATATATATATATATATATCGTCAAAACTGCCCCTTGTTAAATGCCAGCTAATGTACTAATGTACAAGCTCAAATTCCTTGCAT
>JAWLRI010000980.1:372058-401546 GCA_034781795.1 Crypturellus tataupa
TTTCTTGATGTTAAAGATCTTTGGCCAGAATCATGCAGTTAAATAATATATACATACATACATACATATATATATATCGTCAAAACTGCCCCTTGTTAAATGCCAGCTAATGTACTAATGTACAAGCTCAAATTCCTTGCATAAACTAACAGCTCTTTGTTCATGACTGCACTCACAGTTCGCTTTAAGTAAAAATAACACATTGAATCCCTGTTCCTAAAACAACATCTCTCCGTCTGGTAAAGGATCACGCATGGGAGAAGAAGCCAGTGCTCAGCCTGAGGTTTGTGGAACAGCCTTGTGCTCTTTAGAGCGTTCCCAATGCTCTTACTTTGGGATCCATGGCTGGGAGCAACCATGCCCACAGAGGGGTTAGAAAAGCAAAAGAGCTCCCCTTAATCCAGAGCAATGATTTCTCTTTGAGCTGCTAGATGTGTCATTCCTTGTTCTGCGCAAACAATCCCTATAAAAAACCACCAGAGAAGAAATGCTTGGCACCCTTGGCAGCAATGTACCTATTTTAGGAATACTGAATTCAAGCAGGCTGTGAAACGGCACCAACTGACTCCTTTGCAGCAATGAGTTTTCAGATAAATGTCTCAGCAGTTCTAGAAATCTCAAAAATTTCTAGAA
The DNA here is from genome assembly GCA_034781795.1 of Crypturellus tataupa. NCBI lineage: Eukaryota > Metazoa > Chordata > Aves > Tinamiformes > Tinamidae > Crypturellus > Crypturellus tataupa. The sequence continues at coordinate 372,692 of JAWLRI010000980.1, forward strand.
TCTAGAAAAAATAATAATGAGGCCGACTATGTTTTACACACTACCTTACCTCTCGTGGTGCACAAGCTTCTGTGCTAAGCTCCTGCCTACAGGTCACCCTTCCCATGCAACAAAACCAATGTTTTTATGCCAGAGCATCCCAATATCATCAGGTCTCCCACAGAAAATTACTTCTAGGCTCACTCTACTTGCCCTTCTGTTCACTACAGCATCCTAAAACTAATGTTTTATTGTTTTATAGGACAATGGGACTAAGGAATATCTTTTCTTACTTTTTCTTTTTTAAAAGTTAGTTATTTTAGCCCCTCCTGACAAATATAGATATAAATACGAGGGACTCAGTATTATTGCTAGTTTTTTGAACTATTTTAAGATATGAGGAGTTAAAGCCAGTGCAAGATTGTTTTTCCACTCCACATTTCACCCTCATCTCTATTTCAGCTGTCCTGGTGCTATCTCTCAGTGGGGGGCCAACTGCACTATCACAGTGATTTAATTTCTGGTTCATCCCCCTTTACCTTTTGTGAAAGGTTAAAACTTCCCCAAACACCTCGCAGAACATTCACGCCATCCAAGTCAGATTAAGATCCTGCACCACTTACCCCCAAACACATCTCCGTTCTGGTAGTTTTTGCCTTTCTGAGTTTCCTCTTCGTTTTGAACAGTAGAAACATGCTTGGCTGACGCGCAGCCCATCGCTTCATTCAGACAGCGCCAGCCGGACCCAACCGCAAACCATGTCTAGAGCCGCGCGCTCATCGTCCGTCAAACAATCCACCTTCCCTCCGGGCTGCTGAGACGCCTTCACCTAAAGACAGCAAGAAAGAGGGAGAGAAAAATATTTAACTGCATGTGTCAACCAAAAGTAACCTCTCAACATAGCATATTGGCAAGGCACGGATGAACACGCGTTGTTGCCATCTTTTTACATTTTTAGGAATAATTTGTCAAGCATCAATCCAGTGTGATGCAGGTAGAGCCAAGCCTGCCTTGGGACTCGAACGCAGCAGCCAAACTCCAAGTCTGCTCTTCGTCTGCGGTAAGCGGCACACGCACATCCACTTGCCATTCGTCCATCCACACTCCTGGAGAAAGCAACTTTGATAAAAAAAACCTAAGAAACCAGCAATATCCACCTCTCTTGCTCCATTTAATGGTTTGCCCATCAAGCCAGAACTCACTCAGTAAGAGCTTTAGTGATTAAGAGCTGCCAACTGCAAGTGTTCAGACAAAACAAAGCAAAACAAAATCAATGAGAGATCTTACACTGATAGATGGGAAGGAGGATAATGAGCAGCATTTTTCTTTTCCTATTTGTTCATCGCTTGCTTGGATCCAAAAGCTCTTCACCACTCCAGAAGGCAATTACCCACCTTCTGAGATAGACTAAAGCTCCTTAAATCACGCAATGTCACAGGACGGGTGAGGCTTTCCCTCCCGGCCATACCCCTCCATGCATTCTAATTAATATTCAGTACCTTTCCCCATACACTTTTGCCTTTTTTCCATCATGTATATGGCCACTTAGGCCTAAATTTCTAATTTTTCCATCCCTTTCTCAGCTCCAGCTACTCACCCACAAACTGATGAATTTTGACAATCTCAATAGGTCGTAGTGCTGTTAGTGGCAAGGAAAGCACAGACCCCCCCCTCTTAAGCTGCCTTCCTCCTGCAGAAGTGCTACACACTCACCAAGCCCCCCAAAAAACTTCTAGTTCCCTCTCGGGTTATAGAAGCAGCCAGTGCATCAAGCAGGGCATTCACATTACACTGCCACGCACCGCAGCTAGTAGGATACGCTCATTTTATTTAAACTGTATTAGTTGATCTTATGGCTTTGCAGAACGCTGAGAATCACGGCTGACGACGTTTCGCCTCCAAACATGTCCAAATAGCGTGACAGCCTGAATTAAGATAAAAGGTCTCCCTGTCGCCATCGAGGGGTGAAAAGGAGCATCCGTAGAGCTTGGAAGCATTAGCCACGCTTTGCTTCTACAGGGCACAGGCCGAGGCATGGGGAGTGTAGGAGAAACAGCAGAGTGGGAGGGGGAACAGTAAGCGGGCTGTAAAGGAGATGTGTGCATTACTAATTTTCTTTCAGGATGCAAATTTGTTTAAGGATTATAGCTTTTAATAGACCAACGAACAGTGCTGACAGGGAAAACGATCATGTTTTTAGTGTTGGAATCCCCCTTTCGTGTTTCAAATAAAAGCAGCAACCTCAAAGAAGCTTCTCATCAATTAGCAAACCCAAGGGAAAAGGAAATGGTCATCATGACCTTGTCTCCACAAAACGAGGTATAAGGGAAGACACCGAACTGGCACACCAAAAAAATGCTTTGCTTTAACCACCGATCAGCAACCCTCCATAGGCAGGAGACAGGAAGGTGATGGCCCTGTCCTCCATGACCAGGCTTCTGGAGAAGCAACCTGGAGCAGAACAAAGATACAAAAGCATAAAGCTCTTCCTTAGGAAAAAAAGGCATGCAAATTCACTCTAGGCATAAAGGAAAGGTGGAGAAATACCCAAATGGAAAGCATTATCTTTTGTATAAAAAACTATGTCCACAACAAAACTACACATAGCTTAACCTCTGCAAATGTTAACAAGTATTCCCAGTGCCAATGAATCAGGCTACCAAAGCTTCTCCCAGATCATTTTGGAGATTAGTCCACCAACACTCAATGCCAGGAGCAGGAAACCCTTCTGGCCTTGGAGCACGGCAGTCCACTGCGATGAGACTCGGATGTTTGTCCAAAACGGATCCCAGAGCAGCACCCTGCTCTCTGGGATGCCGCACAGCGTTAGGGGAGACGCGACATGAGGCGCTTCAGATGCGAGCAGCGCAACGCGACCGTTCCTGCCTCCTCCCCCACTTTTTCCACAAATATCATCTTCCCTTTTGTCTTCCCAAGCATTTGGGAGGAGGGGGGCATATGGATTTCAGAAGCCAAAAATAAAAGGAATAAGAAAACCTCAACCCATTTGCAGCTCCTGTTCACCACCCACCATCATTAATTATCGAGATTTGAGAGGCAATTTGCAAGCTCCAATCTGCAAAACGCTAGTGAGAGAAACCTCTTAGGCAGATCAAAAGCATCTACGCCACCCCCAAATAAAACATGGCAGTTGAGATGAACATCTTATGCGTAGGTCAACAGGAAAAAAAAACATACACCCCATGTTAGGAGGAGTACTTGTTATCCCCAAGAGAATGTTCAGAAAGGGGAGCTCAATTATGAGCAGAGTTTGCCACTCTCAACCTTCAGTTCCCTTTTTCTTCTCCTCCCTTGGAGCACATCCTGCCTTTTTTCTTCTGCTAGCTCCTTCACACTTCATTAATTCACTCTTCATCCTCTCACCCCCTTTATTTTTCCTCCCCTAAAGTCCCCTACAAGGCTGCATCCTTTTTGCTTCCACAGTCATAAAATCAAGTGCTAGCATCAAACAGAGGAGCTCCCGGGCCTCACCACAATGAATGTGCATTGTTCTTCCACCATGGGTGCATCTTGGATTCATCTTCATTGCACTGAAATAACCAATCTCTCATCTTGTTGGGACTGCACATATACCCAAAATTTCCTTCCGCATTGACGGCATAGGAAATCAGGTTAAATTTTATATAACTAAAGAGATCAAAGCAACAAAATTTGCAAAGCTATAGGAAAAAAAAATCTAAAAAAACTACACTGGCTTTTCCTGTAGTGCAGCCTAGTCTAGGCAAAACCCAAGTATTTCACTTATTGCTGACAGTTATATTTATTTCCTAAAAGAAATGGGCCTTTTTGGCTTTCATTTGATTTTTTTTTTCTACCAGCAGAAGGGAGCTTATAGATCTGCACTCCCCAAGGGACCTCAGAAGTTTGCACCTGGGAGCTCCCCACCTATAATAACCCTCTTCCTCACTTATCCTTGGTTATTTGGGCCAGAAAAGCCAGGATTTCATTCTTACAGTGACAAAATAGTATTTTGGAGCCAGAACAGTCAAAGACACAGTGTCAGGATTCATTTGAAAATAAAATGGAGCGGCACAAGGGCACACGGGAAGATTAGAGCGAGAAGTGACGCTCTGCGCCTTTGAACGCTTAGGTAGAATGTGTTTATATATCCTGTTTATATTAATAGCCAGGAAATTAAGCGCTTCTCTCCCTTCTAGGAAATGTTTGCCTCCATGATGGAAAATTCCTGTATTTATTGCCACGTTGCAGCGTCCTCTTGGAAACATGATGTGGAGTCCAGCTAGGTGACTGCAGCATTGCAATCATCTTGCTAAAAGTGCCAGCAATCAGCACACTGTTTTCCCCAGGCTGCACTCAAATGCCACCAAACTCAACAAGCTCGAGTTACCAGGAGGTTGGTGGAAATGCTTTTTGAAGCTTAATTTGCATATCTGCTCTCCAGTGAAACGATATTTTCGACACATTTGAAGAACACATGGGAACATCATGATTTGAGAGCTGAAGAGAACAGCTAGTGAATGACAGCAGCTCCTCTACCTCCCTCTTCCTGCCCTGCTTGGAGCTGGTGCTGATGGTGCCATCGGGTTATTTGCTCTATTTTAGGACAGGCTTGGCACCGCTGCCCCTTCAAGGCTTATCTCACCATTTTTTATGGGCAAAATGATCCTCTCATTTTCTTAGTTTGCAGTTAGGGTTTCTCCAATACAGGCTTTCTGATCTATGAAAGCATCGAATAATTTCCCCAGAGAATGGCTCTCAATAGCAAAAGGATATATCCAGTGAGCATCTCCTACCTATCTAACCCGTAAGAGTTGGCGATTCCCTGGAATGATATTTCATGCAGTGTACAGAAAAATAAAAAATGAGAAAGGGAAGGGGGACTGCAACGCAACTTTAGTTTACCTTGGGTAATGTTAAAATAATGCTAGTGTGGAATGCCCAGCAATCAAAACCTATGAGGAAGAAACATGAGCCACAGGACCTGCTTTTGTTCTTCCCCCAAAAAGTTAATTGAGGTTTTTAAAATAAACAAGAATAACATTCAAATACCTAAGATGTAGTGACAGGAAGCCTCTCATTACAGCATGCAAGTTAAGAACTTCTCTTTCTTGAAGAATTAATAAACAAAAACTGAAGACAGCCAAGACTACAAAATTATGGGCTGGTAATAATGCAATTTTTGTTTTCTTTGCACACGCAGGAAACCTGCACAGAAGATTATATGCAAAGTTTTCAGGGAACATGTTTCACCCGCACCTCTGTTTCCTCACTCAGATGGGTATTGACACGACTGCTTCTCCCCACCACAGCAAGCAATGCTGCTCTACCAGCACTTAAAAAGAAACAGGCCATTTATCCCACACTCTTTCCCTTCACAGAAAACAGGCTTTTCATTAAAAATGAAAGATTGCACAAAAATAAGCTAGGCACAACACTTTCAATATCTCCTGCTTCTACATGAGCTATTGGTACAGCTGACACAAGGATATTAGGGAAATGCAACAGAGAGGTTTCTACAAGATAAAATAAGTGTTCACACACAGCATTCGCTACCAAACGCATTTAGGATTCGCCTGTGTTTCAGAGGCAGTGGATGACTGCAGCACCTCCCAGCACCTCCGCTCCATACTATGGGCAGACCTGGAGGACTGGAAACAGCGATCTCAAGTCCACAGATATCTCACAGATCTCTCTCCTGCAATCCCAGCCTCAACAAGCACAGCCTCTGCTGGGGAGCCTACCAGAGCTAAATTAGGTGCTGGGCAGTGCAACTCTGTGCTGGATTGCAAAAAAAAACAAGTTTATTCCTTTTAATACATGAGACTCCTGTCTATGGAAGAAGGACCTCCACCAGCAGGTAGGGTGCCCAAGCACCACGACAGCATAAGCAAAACCAACAATAAGCTCAGTTTTCCCATTAAATTTTATTTCTGTCCTCATGGTTTAAGAGCAAGCTACACTCTATTGAGCAAGCAGCAGAATAAGAGGCCCCAAGGTGCAGGAGCAGTGATCTACTCAGTGTTTTGTGACAATTCAACTTACACTCTTGAGCATTTGGCTGAATATCATCTCTCCATTCTACAACACATTGCCTTGTTTTGACTCACTAAAGTAATTTAAGGCAGAAAACATTACACCTAGCCAGTCATATCATTTAGAATTAGTCGGAAATGTAGTAACTGCAGCAGTGTCACCAACACCAACATGTTTGCTTTGGAGAAAAGCTCAGAGGGATAATTGCAGCACTGGGAAAGGGCCACTTCCTCCTCCTAAATTTTTTAGGTCCCTCTTCCCAACAGCAACTGCAGCTGCACCTCTCCACTGGGAGCTCCAGCTCTGCCAGGACTGCCCCACTTCCCCAGAACAGTAGCTCACCAATTCAGCACACAAAAACAATACGCCCTTGTTTCTCGATTTCAACAATAAAGAACAGCAAGTATCCAACATGCACAGATATACAAAGGGTTTTTTAGACTTGGTGGACTAATCTTGATTCTTTGTTCTTCCAGACTTCTTCTTTCCTTTCAGAAATTCTTGTTCTCCCTCCTGTACTACTGCTACCACAAATAATCACAAAGAGATATTTCTGCTAGATGCCTCCAGATGTGCACATACAACCTTGCCCCTCTGGGCATGGCAGCGATTAACAGCTTTCAAAAGTGCAATAAGAATACCTTTGGGGATCAGATCTTGTAAATCCAGCAGAGCTACACTGTCTAGGAAAGGAGCCTGCAGACTCCCAAAGGGCTGGGGACGCAGGCAGGGTCACCCTCCTCGTGTTTTACCCTACCCTTCAGCCAAACTGACCTTGCTGATGCCTCCACAAGGTGGTGGTGGCAGCGCAAAGTGGTGCTAAAGAGCAGAGATTTGTTCTTCCTCTTCAACTCTGCCAGCTGATCTACTCTTTACTTCGGGTGTCATGAAGAATGTAACATCTCCCAGATGCCCGGAGCTGAACACAAGGCAGGGTGCTCCCTGGGCAATGACGAGAGATGTTGCATGGCAGCACGATGAACGAAACCTGCGGTGCCCAGGATGCCCCAGGTGCAGGAAGATCGCAGACGAGGTAGGCCCATGCTCATTAGCACCACAGCACTGTCCTAAGAAACTCACGGGGCAAATCTTGCCGTTAACATATACTGGCAGCTTCCATATGTCAAAGCTTTCTTCTCTTCGCTAATGTAGCTCCAGTGGACTCATGTTCATTCTTTCAAGCACAAAGATTTCTGGTGCAGTTATCCGTAACTGCATGCTTTCCGGGTCTCATCCACTTTCAGACTCGCTGATTTATTCTAGCAGCTCTAAGTCGTAGCTCTCCTCACCCTTGATTCTCGCAGCACATCTGCAAGAAGTCCTCCACGATCAGCTCACCGAGCATCCCCTAAAAATCCTTGAACACGCACAAGTGTGAAATGGCAGACGCCATATGTTTCCCAGCTGCATCCTTGAACAGCAGCCACAAATATGGCAATAATTAGTCCACCTTCCCAAATGATCACCCCAAACCTGCAGTGCCTGGGATAATCCCATGGCACCTTGGGAAATGCCCTTTGGTGCTCCTGGCCTGCTTTGCAGTAGATGCCTTGAACACACACTCCTGGTTATGCTGTGCATTTCCAGGATCCACGCCGGGAGCCTTCCTTGCTCCCTCGGCAGTTTGGCCAATCAGTAGATTTGGCCAAATTCTGAAGAGCAGAGGAAGCAGCTGCAAGGAGAGGCCCTGGAGCTCTCCAGAGCCGTACAGAGCCCGGGGTCTGCCTCTGGCTGCCTCCTACGCGCTCCTCATTCAGCTGCAGCAGAAGCTACTTCATATGCCGCTTGGGTTGAAATTAAAACAAAACAACTCAGCTCTGCACAAGCCAAGGGGAGTGAGATACCAGGGGACCTGCTGCTAATGTGTCAGCAAGGAAGCATTTGCCATATGCACCTCTGTTGTTTCTGGGCAATTAAAGTGAAGGAAAAAAACCAATAAAATAACAATACAACAATAAAAACAAACAAACAATCAGTTTAAAGGGACCTCTTTACTAGAAGGGCTACTGAGAGAGAAGATTTTCCTTTGCCAACCTGACAACACTTAAACTACGGAATAAGTGCATAGATGTGGCTCAAAAACACGGAAGTTGGCTCTCCCAGATTGAGGAGGACGTGTACATCCCACCCCCAACATGTCTACACCAAAAAAACAGCTACAGCTTCAGTTTAAAGCTACTTAAAAGCTAGGACAGCAACTCATTTAACCCAAACTCCTCCTAGTGGAGGTGAACTTCTCTATAGTTTTCAGTATTCCTTCGGAGAATTTTTTTGACACTGTCATTTCCCAATATCAGTCAAACATGAACAAGAGAGACACAGGCCAAGAGTCTGCCTCCCCCAAACCTATGCTGATGACTGTTCCCCAGAGTTAATGGGTTTATTCCTCAGGATCAAGGAGAAATCAAGCTTCTGGCTGCTGATGGCCACAGCAGCCAAACGTCAGTGCTGATATGGTTTGTTTCACAAGCTCTACACGTCGTCCAAGCAGCCAGGTACCATCGCCCACCACTCCTCCCTAGGAGGGAAAGTGTGAAAGAAGGATCTGTTTAGGAGCAGGGGAGGTTCAGAAACTTTTAACCAAGACACAGGTCAGATTTGCTCAGCAATTGAGGGAAAAAACACTGTCACTAGAAGTGTAAAGCCCTATCGTGATCCTTCTTTGAAAAGGAGGACGAATCACCCCATGCAGTGCTTTGATGGAGCTACCTTCAGCTACAACGGCTGAAGGCTCAGCACTTGCAAAAATACTTTCCTATTCAGCTCAAAAAACTATTTTTTTTCTGCATTTTAAGTTTTGCAGTATCCTAAGTTTTTTCATTATTTCCATGACTGCTGTACCAATACAGCAAAAAGTGTAGAGTTTTCCTTTCAATGGTTACAGGTCTGAGCGAGTGGATGTGTGCCTAACTAAGCCCAGACACTTGAAAAAGATGAACTAAATCAAATTCTTTTGAGTGGTATAAACAATCTCCGGGCATCAGCCACTTTTACTTAAAACAAACACTACGCAGAATTACACTTACGGAGCAGTATTTGTTACAGAAAGAGATGGAAATCAATTCCTAGGGCCAAGAACCACTGAAAAGCTTTTCAAACCCTGCTCCTGATTCCCTCCAGCACGACTCATCCAAGGAGGAGCAGTGGGTCATGCATCAGTCTATCCGTGGGACCATGTTGCTGTTTAGAAAGCCTGGGAGATGAACTGCTGGCTCGAGGTCCTGCAGCTGTGAAACAAGTCTAACGGAGCACGCACTGCAGGAACACGTTGGAAGAAATCATCCTGAAAGAGAAGGACAAAGGAAACCTTCCCCCGCATCCTCTCCACTCCTGCACTGCAGGAACACAGCATAAACATATAAGGAATGACTGAAATGGACTCCAAATACCATTCCATGCAGTCAGTAGCAACTAAAGCTTATTAGGACTTTCTGAAGAAGGGACAGTGCCCCCAGAACAAGACAACCAGCTAAAGGATAATACCTCTTGGTGGATAATTCAGGCCAACATTTTCCAGCTTGGACATTTACATGCTAAAGTTCTCTGAGTGCAGAGATTGCTCATCCAAGAAAGGAATATGGAGAGAAAAGCCAGTGCAATGTTGTTTGATTTAGAAGAGAGGAATAAAATAAGAAAACAGAAACACAAACAACAAAAGGAGTGAATAATTGGAAAAGCAAGAACAGAGAGGAGCACAGATGATATCTGGCTGGCTTCAAGGAGGTGCATGCAAGTGAAGGCCCCAGCCCACCTCTCATTCATGCCAAGGGCAGCAGACGCTATCTGCAGACACGTGAAAATCTCACGTACGGTGCAATTCTCAGTATCTTGATACCAGAGGGACAACCCTGATTCCGCGGTGTTTTCCAGTTGCTTTGCTCTATGCCAGTAGCTCCACAGAAATATCCCTTGTGATGGGAGCACCAGAACCGACCCCCCAGGAGCTATTTTGTCTCCACTTCCATTCTGGCAGCACCGAGTTCTCCTTATGACTACTTTATTATTCAGCAGCTCCAATATGTCTCCTTTTCCAACTCAAGGACCTGACCTTCAGAGCCCGGTACGTACTCTAACATAAAGTGCAATTGGCAGAAGGGGCCAAGAGACAGCACGTCCTCCCCATGCCGCCCACAGAATCAACCAAGATTGGTGAAATCCACCTCACAACAGCTGCCACCTCCAAACCACTTCAAAATAGTGGGGAAGGAATGGGTTTTGGTTTTTAATAACCCACCTACAAGGCAGGCCTGTAGCCCTACCCACTGCTTGATGTCACCCCATCCCCTTCCATAGGGTCCCATCTCAAAGCATCACGCACATTTAATGCTTTTAGAAGTAGCATCACATTGATTCAATTTTATGTCTTTGCTTGCCCTTCGTTCTTGCACATTTCCCCCCTTAACTCCAGCAGGAATTAACAGCAGCTCATCAAGCTGAGTTGTCTCAGGCCAGAGACCATTGCAGGGGCCTGCACGAGGCCCCCGGTGACAGTGGCCCTTCGAGGCAGCTGTGTCCAGAGCCGCACACGCAGTCAGCCAACAGCTGTAAGATGTTACGAGCTTCAGCCCCTTTGCTCCCACTCATAGCTATTTGCACAGGAAAAAGAGCAGCTGCTTTCCTGAGAGCAAATTTTGCAGCATCTTTATAGCCTCCCTCTCCCCTTTTTAGCTTCAAGCGCAAGAAGGATTTCTTTTTAAAATTAGAAAGAGGAAAAAAAAATACAAGTTCATGAATCCTAACAGCAGGCTGGCTCTCAGACATGCTTTGATTATGCTGGGAAAGCAATAGCAAATACAATGAACACATTGAATTGACAGCTTAAAAAAAAAAAAGAAGAATTGTGAACACCAGCACTCACCCAAAATCTAGTACTCATATTGCAGTTCACCAAATGCAGATACAAGAGCTGGATAGTGAGACAGGCAAATCTTGCCTGGAGACATCGCCCCAGATCCTGACTTAGGACTGTGCCCCACATGGAACTCGGGCAAAAGCATCGTAAAATGTGGGGAACTTTCTTTTATTTCTTTTTAAGAGGCTGCACAGCCCATCTTCCCATTGCTGCAAGAGCCCAAGTTGGGAGCGACGCTGCCTAAGGCTGCACATCGGCTGCTGCCCTCCTCACGGGCACGCGGAGGCCGACGGCTCCGGCCGAGGAAGGAGCCCGAGCCGCGAGATGCCTGGACACCATCTGCCAGCAGCAACATCTCCCAGGATCCAACTTACTGGAACCAGATTCAGCTGGTTCCTATGAAGCAACGTAAGAGCAAATGCTGGCGTCATTTATAACGCCTGTAAATTTTACAGCTCCAGACAACTGATAAACGTAGCATGAAAATCAGTTTTGAGAGCAAAATGACCCAAAAGGCCATATATTTTTCAGCGATTTTTCAGCAGTGATAGTGTATTTTTCCACCACCGTGCCAGAGGCAGACTGTGCACTGAATTAAAACACCGTGGCCAAGCACTTACAAATTGCTATTTTAAAATGCACTATTTAAAGGTGCCTACGTTTCGCCACAAAGACGTCACTGGGATAGAGCTGTCAAGAAAGCATCCACGGGATATAGGATCCATATGATAGCACCCCCTTCACATTTTTGAAAAACACCATAAATAAGAAAATAAAGATAAAAAATAATTCAAAGGAAAAAGGTCTGCACATTCTGGCTGGAAGTTGTTTTATCTTCCTTTCTAACACAGCGCTGCCTTCCCCTGTTCCTTGGCTGCGAGCTACGGCTTTACACTTTCCTATTTATAGCAGCATCCCTGCAAGAGGCTTTTCGAAATGCCAATGAGCATCGCGGCGGCGCGCAGAGCGCCGCAGAGCCCGCCCGGCTCCCGCAGGCTGAGCCGCGCTCGCCTCCCGCACACTCGAACAGCAAGAACAAAAACGAAAAAAGAAAAAAAAAACAGGGAAAAAAGGTGTCACCTGAAAAGTTATTTTCCTAACAAGGAGTTACTTTTTTCTTTTTAAGGAACCAAGCAAAAGCAAAGCAACTAGACCGCCCAAAGAAGCTCCCACTGTGGCATGCAGGGGGCTTTCAGACTATCTAGGCAGATTTCTGAGTTTTTAAATATAAAAAACAACCCTTGAGTTTAGCTGCTGGCAGAAAGATGAGTTTTGTTTGCAGTGCACCGAGCCTGCTCACTGGGAAAGCAGGGATTTGGGAGGAGAGGGCTGGTGCCGCATGCAGAGCGTTGCCTCCTTGCCAGGGAGCAGGCCCCTCTCAGCAGCCCCTGGTGCACGGGCAAAGCTGGGAAATGCTGGGAAAAAGGGGAAAAGTTGCTTAGCAATTATACTGCTCTGATAGCTGGGCTGGGGGAAAAGAAATTAAAAGCGTAAGGGCAGGAGGACTGACCCAGCAGCTACTCACAGCCATCACCACCCCAAAAGCAGGGGTCCGAAAAAGCAGCAGAGATCAAGTTATGAGACTAGCCAGAATGCAAGAGCAGATGCCACAAACGCTCAGGGGTTGGCAGGATGGCGCACACGCTGAGGGCACTCACGGGAATGCCTGTGACGGCACAGGTTTGCCTTTTAGGCTCTTTTTAGGCAATAAAAAAAAAAGAACTTATTTGGACCTCTGAATTCAAAGGGCGGGTGATAACACTAAGCTAAGTTTTGCTGTGAGAAATAACATGGACTTTTATTTCCCACAGGGCTCAAAGCTGAGTTATCAATGACTCCTTGTATTTGCTTTGGGCAATCCACTGCATCAGTGCAAATCCTTGCCGAAGAGAAACACAATATAAGGGCATTAAATGATCTACATGAGCATTTTGTAGCTAGACTGGTAAGCACATGATCACTGCTGTTACCAACGTGAGGCCCCAATAACTCCTCACCCCTGGTATAGCTGGTTTATCTTCTGGCACAGGGTCTGGACAGTGCTCAGCATTTTCTGCCCACAGTTTGCAAGAAAACTGAGTGCTCGATTCACTCAAAACTTAGCAGGGAAAGATATTCAATTTTCCATACAAATCAGCTAAAGAGAGGGGTGTGAAATGCTTAGCGGCAGCTTTGGAAATTCTGTACACGTATGGAGATCTGGAACGCCTCGAGATGCACGTTTTATCCATGATGACAGCATCTTGGATGGCCTTCATCCTGGAAACCTGGAAAGTTGGCCTGGAAGGGAACTTTAAAAAAAAAAAAAATCTAGTCCAAATTGAAGATAAAAAAGGGAGATATTTGTAGAGCAAATTCAGTCCAGAAAGACCAAGCTCCCACATCATCACCAGGAAGAATTAATCCCCTAGGAACAGTCAGGGCTAGGATATAACTTAGGAGATCTGAATGGTCTTTGAGTGTCTCTCCTTTATTTATTCTTCTATCAGTTCCCTCCCTCCTCCCAATTATCATTAAATTTCCCTCTGAAAGAGATACAGCAGCCTTCTTTGTTGGATATTGAGATAGGCAAAGCTGCACGTCCAGGAAATAGTGGCCACGGAAAAGCTCCTCTAGATGGACAGCAACATACTAGACAAGTTAAGCAAGACCAGAAAAGACCACAGAATCCCAGGGAGCACAAAAAAGCCAGACAATTAAGCTGCTTCATACAGGAACCAACATACCTTGACAAGTGCAAGGTAACACAGAGCAGAAAGGATAAAATATAACTGTGGTCTGAGTTGTGCAGTAGATGGCTCGTTGCCAGAAACAGAGCTGGGATGAAGCCAACAAAGCACCGCGAAAGCATGACAGAAAAGGCAAAACAAAAAACAGCAAAAAGGTCTCGTCTGTACTGATTTGTGTTGCAGGGGGAGAGCGAGAAGGGACATAGCAGGCGCACAGTGATGCACAGCAGGGGCCGGGGCTGTACGCGGCCACCATCCGCCCGCACGGCTCATTCACACGCGTGAGCAGGCGACTGCGCTGGCTCCGCGCGGGCTCCACCACCGCGAACCCGGCAGCTCACACTGCGGAGCCCCGCACTGTTTCCAGGAGATCCTCCTTGAGCCCCAGCACCATTTCATAACGGGTTCTAGCAGTGAAAACCCTTGGAAGAGCTGTCATGATGCAGCATAATAGCATGGCAAGCAAGTTCTTTCCCACTATTCCTCACTCCTCTGATTGCTAGCAAAAACCCCCAGCGCTGTGTTGCTGTGATGCATGATTAGTAGAGCTGGTGCTGTGCTTCCTCTGCTGCAACTTTTGAGGTTCCCCCTCCCCTTTCCCCCCCTCCCATGCATTTTCCTATTCTCCTGTTAATTATTCCTTTCTTAAAAAAAAAAAAAATGTTGCAAATATGACTTCCCTGTGCTTCTTTTAACACCTTTTAACACCTTTAACTTACATCAAAGCAGCCAAGATCTTGAGTCAATATTTACCCAAGAGAGACCTGCCTCCTCTTGAACTGGAGGGGGGACAGCAATGCTCTCTGGCCTTTCTGACTTCATGTATGTCGGCTATTCTGTTATTCTGCTGTTTTCCTCTATGAAATTACCAATAAAAGCCTGCAGGGTAAGGAAATACAGCAGGAAGAGCCAGTCCCACCTTGTGACACAAGCACATAGGCAAACTCCCTACACCAGGTGATCCACAATGACACCGGATGAGTTTTCAGAAAACATGGGAAAATTTTGTGGGTTTTTTTTTTTTTTTTGTGGTTTTAATAGAAACACTCCAAGTCTTCAGATTTATGTATTTTTGTTTTCTTGGTGCCAAACAGCAGCAAGGAACCTCAGCTGAGCTTGGATGTTTGGGGTCAATGAAATCACAGTGGTATTCTAAATGCCAAACAGAGAAATAGCTGCATGTTATTAGGATTGAGCTTACCATGCTGTTTCCCCATCAGATTAAAAAGAAAAAGTATCATTAAGGCATTTAGCACGGCTTGCTGAGCAGTGGATTCAAGTGACAAGACATTTCTTGCAAGAGAGCAAGTCTCTCTGCTTGCAACCCCTAATCACAGGGGGGTTTAATTAAAGTACAGTTGTGCAAGAACCTCGGTTCGCTCTCTGCTAGGAAGAGCAGCATCTTCCATGCTTGGGTGTGCAGCCTGGCACTGCCTGGAAACACCTTCCTTTAATTAAAAACCAAGCGCGTTTGTTGTGCATCGACAATACACCGATTATGCAACGCAAAGCGAGGCAAACAACAGGCACACGCTGCAAAACCTGGAGCACTAGAAATCTGAGAAATGTTCTCCTGAAATCAGCCTGAGGGAAATGCACATCATGAGAGACCAACCAAACCAGCCTTTCCCATTCTGGGCTAAACCAAGGGAGACTTTTCCTATGAAACACTGTATTGGGCAAAATCATCTCCTTCCCTCTCTGCATGAATTGAGGTAGAAACACAGCCTTGATACAAGCTGGCTCTCCCACCAGCTACAAGGAGGATCTTCATTAAAATCCTATGCTGAAACCTTCATTACTCCATCCAAATGGAGTAACAACTCCATCTGTATGTCAGGATTCTCCCTAGTGAAAATGTGTGCTGATTTCCCCTGAGGAGATTTACACAGACCTTTGTCAACTATCAGGGATATTTGCTCCATCAGACCTTGAGTGCAGGTTGCTCTGGGGGACACGCACTCATAAAAGACTGCACATTGGGTGCCAAGCAGGAAAGTTGCACAGCAGCTGCCAAGACAAAAGTCAGTGTTTACTTTTACATTAGCTAAAAATGTCTCAAATGCATCACAGAAGGTAAAGAAAAACGGTGCCTTCCCCAGCGAATGTGCAGTCCTACCCTTAGGACACAAGATGCTTCTCCTTGCAACACCATCAGAACATCTCCTTGACTAGTAGAGGCTCCATAAATACTGACTGCAGCAACCAGGTAACCAAAGGGCTCTCCTCCAAAGGCAGGACTGAGGTCCAAACCCTGGAGTCACAATGGGCACCTCTCCTGCAAACCAGCTCGAGGACCTGGGCGCTCAGGGCACTGCCAGGAGCAATCCTGCTCCTCTGTATCATTTCCTCCTCAAACACACGGTGCCCCAACACATCCCTAGCAGCCAAAAAAAACAACTCCCCATGCACCATGCAAAAATGGAAATCTCCACTAATCCTGTGGATCAAAAAGAAGCTTAAAGTTTTAGGGATTTGGCTATTTTTGGAATAATTTCCTTACAGAACTGTATATATGTTAGACTTTCTCAGGGACAGATTTCTTTAAAGGCATTTTAAAACTTCTGACACTAAGTCTGCTGCATTTTAAGTCTGATGCCTTTATATAATTATCTAATTTTGCATAATTATCTAATGGGCAAAAAAAAAAAAAAGAAAAATATATCATTTTTCAAGTGTGTGAGGTAAAGCTGGTGTTATTTTTCCAGGAAGAGCTTGTAGTAGAAATCCTTTGGGAGGAGAAAGGATCCCATCCTGTAGTGCTTGCACCCCCAAAGGTACAGGGAAGGAGTGGAGAGCACTGGTTGAGGTCTGAATGCCAGTGCGGTGCACACAGCAAGAAGTTTAGCAGACCACATATCCACCGACCTAACGTGTCATCTAACAAAATGATCCCGACCAGGCATCATGGTGGTGCAGGTTATTCACTGCAAATAATCCTTGTAAAATCTCTCACAAAAGGTGTGAGATGGTATAGTGCAGCCATACAGTGACTAAATCAGTCAACAGCACTAATGTTTCTGCAGTGCCACTTTTTAATACAATAAAAAGAGCTGAAAATAGTAACTCTGATTTCAGAATCAATCTGGTAAACTGCAATTCTGCAAGAGTCTGCTGAACAGAATGAGAGGGAGCAAAATGCTCCTAACTTCCCAGCTTTTATTCTTTTAACATTTGGGGGTTCAATAGTTTCATATATTTCAAGTGCTTCTGGAAGCCCACAAGTCCCTTCACGTCACTTGAAAATATATGTGTATTAAAGTGATAAGGGTCACAAAACTCAGAGAGGAGGAGGAAAATAATATGGGAAAATGATCTATTTAAGAGATTCTTGAATGTTTATTCTGACAAGAAAACAGTAAGAAATACAAAGCAAAAGGAAGCCTTCATTTTTTTCAAACTTCTATAAAATTATATATACACACACACATATAAATAATATGGCCTAGAATCCATAAGCATCCATCACTGTACTTTTATCCATGTGATCAAAGATTATCCTAGTTTTCTGCCTCCACCCAAACCTTGCTACAAGAACAAATCCATGTTTGAAAAGTCTTAATAGTGAGACATGTTCTTCAACAGCCAACAGCCTCTCTTACCATTACATCCTGCAGTACTTCCTTCCTCATAGGAAATATTTTAATTTTCACAAGTCAAACCTGCTCAATGAAAAGGCACCCCCTCAGGAAAACCCTTGCACAAACTATTCTGTTGGATTATATATATTTAGGTATATGTCTGCCCCAATTATTTCAACAACCAGTTTAGTTTCTTATGCAAGAGACAGGGCATCCTTCAGGATTTGGAAGGATCATGGTCCTATATATTTCCATTATTTTACTGCTAGAGAAATAACGGATTTTGGAAACAAATGAAGATATTTTGGGAAACCATTCATGCCATTAATACCAACGTGGCATTTATAGGTATTCCACAAGCATGGAAATCAATGAGCAAAAACAGTAGCAGACCAGAAAGGCATGTTTAAAGGTGTACATGATTATAATTGCATTATATATAATATATAATATATATATAACTGCATATTATAATAGCAGCATTAAAAGGCAAGTGTGAAGAGAAAAAGAAAAGCAGTTTTGAGTCTATGGTCTGCTTCTTACATAACCCTAGATACTATAGGGGTGTTTTACTACTGCTACTATTAAAAGGACACGATGGGACACTTGCTTTGCAAATAAAGGGAGGAAGGTGCTTCCTGAAGAGATACATGTTTTAATTCTCGCTCCCAGGCAATACCCAAAATCACAGGGGCACTTTGGCAGGTTGCTCACAAAAAAAAAAAAAAAAAAAAAAAAAAGACAGAAAAGAACCATTAGAGAGAAAAGGCAAATGCCGCAGCTGTCACAAACAGAATAAGTGTAGATCTACCTTGCAGCCCGGGCTTTGGCTTTCTAACTCCTCGCCTGCACGTTTCGTGCTGGTCTCTTTCTTCCTCTGTGAAGGACGCTCCTGCAGGACAAACAGCATCAAGTAAATGTTTCAGGTCTTAGAAAAGGGCAAGATTATTTGTTTGCTGTTTTTCTGCGCACAGAAACAGCTTCTCCCTCCTACTATGGGAAAAACAAACAACAACAAAAACACAAGGGAACGGTTTGAGGAAGGAGCTGGAGTCGCCTTGGTTTGGGTCTGCCCGACACAACCCGAGCCAGCCCGCACAGGGATTGATGCTGCACGTGGCGGGCACGACCGGCGCAGGTGCCAACAGGCTGCCCACGTAGAACGTGAAGTAACAGGGTGCACGGCGGCGCGCACCAACCTCTCATCTCAATATTCTGCCTTCAACTCACAAGGCAACGCTCTTCCCCTTCGAATCCAGGCTGCTGATTTGCCTAACCAGGCAGACAAACCAACCTGAAATGCATTTATTTACCACAAGGTTTATTCTCAATAGGCAAATAGAGAAAAAGTAACTTTTTCCCATGCGCATGTGTGCACGCACGCACACACACACAAACACACACACACAGAGTAAAATAAAAAAAGAAGATGAGGAAGGAGAGTCCCTTTCCCACATAGCTTATTAGTCCTTCCTCATATGCATAACTAGTTGCAAAGCTGAAATTGTGCCCACCACTGTCATGGTACTCTGGAGATTTCCCCGAGAACAACACAAAAGTACTGTCACCTGCTGTGGCTTTATCACAGTAGTTCTGCCTCCACGTGTTACACTGCGAGGTTAAGTGCTGCTGCCAGAACTCTTCCACTTGAGGGAGAGGCACCCCCAAGGCAAATCCGAAGTGCCCATCTCCCGCAGTGTTTCTCCGGCAGGAATGCTTTACAAATACCTTGGAACATCCTTGGAATTGCATCAAAACTTTTCTAGGAGGGAGATCTGAAATTCAGCTTTCCTCATAAGCCCAGATGCTGATGGTGATTTATTTAGCCACACACCTAAACCATCGGTGGAAGAAGCATGGAAACTCTAGGGAAGGCTTTGGGACCAGGAGCTAAAATTGCCCACTTGCCATGCACACTTCAGCAGAGGCGATTTGCCTCTCTGTGCCAAAGCAACGCGCTGATTTTATTAAGGCAGATCACCTGAATTACGTTTGCCATGGCCCTGGCTCCGCATTGAATGCCCTTCTCCACTCCGGCTCCCTCCCCTCCTTGGGGCTTCCAGTAAAGTCAGACTTTGCTTTTAAGCTTCCAGGAAAATAATTACAGTTGGCAGCTATTTTTCCAATGCTGCCTCAGAAGCCAAAAAAACAAAGACCAACTAAACAAAAATCAACTCAAGCATTACTCAACTTTTCTCAGAAACAGCTTGTTCCACAGATGACTTTTTTTCCCCTTGATGAGCGTGTTGGGCCCCACCACTCTTTTCCTTGCTCTATGAACTTCATCGTCCTTCAAAGCAAAACAAACAAACAAACAAAACCCAAAGTCTTGCTCATAAAGAATGGATATTTGTAAAGGTTTTCTTTGACTCAGTCTCCTGTCCAGGAAAAGGACACCTGGGGCAGCCAAAGGATATGCTGAAATTGCCTCCAGCCTGCTCAGATGAGCTTCTCAGCAGCTGATGACAAGGGAGAACAGACATTTGCTCCCAGGATCTGCACCAAGCAGGATACGTTTATTTAAATCCCCACAGTGTGAAGTCCTCAACGAGGCCACCCTAATCTCCTCCTGCATTTCTGCCGGTAGTTATTTTATTAGAGAACGATGCCTTGTAATCAGTTGTTCATCCTTATATCATGTTGATGTTCACGTAACCAGCACTTTCGCTTGCTCAAAAGAGAGGAGACTCTGTGACTAATGCAGAATTTCATAGCTCCCTATACACTTTTTGCAATCCCTGATTGTTTGTGTCTTTTTGTTAGAAATTGATTCTTATTTATGACATATTATGCCCAAACATATCAAACTACAGTCAGAAACAACACTTCACCCTAATTCCTTCCATAGCGCCACTAAAACAAACCCAGGCTCTCCCACTGCGTGGCTCTTCAGCACATCATTCTAGCTTATCTTGGGACAAAACAAGGAAAAAAAGTGGGACTAAAGGAAAAAGCAGCGCAAACACCTTTCACCAGCGCCCCTCCAAGCCGCTGCGAGCCCGAGTGACTCAGTTGCTGCGAGCAGACACGGAGGATGCAGCACTCACTGCTTGGGTGGCTCCAAAGCCCGTGCCAGATGCCTTCGCCTTCACGCACGCATGGGAAGGCGATGGAGCCTCCTGGAGATGAGTCACCACTGCCACAGCAGCACAGGCTCTCAGCACACGCAGCAGCAGCAGCGGCTCTAAAAGGCCAGTTTGCAGGTTTGAAAGAAAAAGCCAGAGCTAAGGGCAGGTCTGCCCCGGGGACATGAGCCCTCACAGGGCTCCAGGTGCTTTCTACCATCTGGCATCATGACCGCATGAGATGTCTGTGATGTAAACACACACAGACACCTCTATGTACATGTGTGTGCATCTCTGTGTATATATATATAAAATACATATATATACACATGCACACACATGTACATATATATGCTTAGATGTTTGCATGACTCTTGTTCTGTATTTTTCCTTGCACTTCAGGATTCATTAAAAGATACCCCTGCACCCAGCAGAGGCACGAGCCCAGCGCTGAAAATCCCACGCGGGTTCTTGGCACGTGAACGAAGGCGACCTCAGCCAGGCCTGGCACAGCTAAAGCTTCGGAGGTGACAAGGATCCTGCTCAGAGTCTGCAAAACCATCATTCATCTTAAGCAGCAGCAGCATTTCAGGAGGCTGGCTGTTATGAAGCCTTTCTGCTTAGTGGGCTGCTGGCTCATTCTTTCCATTACTTTGTTGTCCTCAGCTGAGGGAGGAATCTAAGTGGTATACAGCAGGAAGACCCAGCACTACTTCAGCCCCGAAAGTTAAGTTTGGAGCTCATGTACTCTGATTTTTGCAATATACAGAGTGGGAGGGCATGAAACTTGGTAGAAAAGTCTTATTTGCAGACTTCAGGCAAGAAAAAAAAAAAAGACAACAAAAAGAGCAATCTTAGAACAGAGACTCTCCAGCTTAAATTAAAAACAAGAAAGATTTTAAGAAAAATCTAAAACTTTGTTGCAAAAACACATTATCGACAGGGAACAAGGAAATGAGCTCCCACAGCAGTAAGCGCTCCCATGAAACAGGCACTAAGTAACAACACACAAGGAACAAGGGTGCAAGTAGCGCTGGAGAATCACAGCTTCTTAGTCAGCCCCTTCCAGATGAAAATCGGTCACCCCTCGAGAGACTGCAAACACACAAGCATCCCCACGCATTTTTCTCAGCAGAAGGCTATGATATGCTGTAAAAGAAAGGCCGGGTAGGCGCAACTTAGCTTCCAGGAATGCATAAACGGTAAAAATTCCCTCTCTCAAAGAACGTTTTGCTCCTCAATGCAAAGTGCAATTGAAGCTAAATTAGGTAACAAAATGCAGCAAGTCAATGTGGAGCTACCTGTACAGCCCAGGACTGCTTATTAGGCTACCCGGACGGTGTATCACCGTTCCTCTTTTCCCCAGTCATGCTTAGCTGATGTTTTCTACTTTGTAGGCTTTTTCCAAGCGCAGCCTTTCTGCTGAAGGTCAGGGCAATGCCTCGCACACTGACGTCTCATCTCGTGTCAAGCTTCCTTCCATCAGCGTAATACAATTAGTAACAGAGAGAGAAGATTGCAAAAAAAAGGAAAAAAAAAAAACAAAATGGGTAAGGAAAGAGCATGAGTGCTGACATATAACACCCAAAATAAAGAAATTATTCTAACTTAAAAGCTTACTACTGGAGTCAGAAAACTTATTCCCACGACCAGTGTTTGCAGGGTCAGGCTCTGCCACTTCTTTCCCAGTAGTCTCCAAATGCCCTGATCAAACCTCTAATTTCTTGTACAAAGTCCCCCACCCAGGTCCAATGATGCTCATCTTCATGATCCCTAGATCCGATGATCTAGGTGGGAATATTTTCCCACCTAGAAACAAGAGCAGGAAGGATCAATATGGCAACTGAAGCAAAAATCACCGCAGATCTGACGTGGAAAAGTTGCAACCTTTTGAGCTGATTTTTAATATTGAAGAGTCAAAAAAAAAAAGGGGGGGAGGGGGGGCAAATCCAGATCAGATCCTCTCCTCCCTGGCCTGCAGCATGAGTCAATGGCCAAATCTCCTGGCTCGGCCAAGCTCAGTTACGTCTGGCCCGTTAGAGAGGATGGTGCTCAGCCAAGCGCAGTCTCATCCCCGCCTGATGCGACGATCCAGGACGTCACCGGCACGACCAGCCCCAGACCCAGCTCGAGATGGGGCACCACCACCCTTCCTTGCAGCCCTCTG
The DNA here is from genome assembly GCA_034781795.1 of Crypturellus tataupa. Taxonomy (NCBI): domain Eukaryota; kingdom Metazoa; phylum Chordata; class Aves; order Tinamiformes; family Tinamidae; genus Crypturellus; species Crypturellus tataupa. Next base: position 395,080 of record JAWLRI010000980.1, read on the forward strand.
ACCAAGGGCAGGCTTGTATCCCGCACTTCCACATCCGACAACAACACCAAGACATTTTTTCCAAGCATCTGTCCTTATGGCTATTAGCACTGATGTAAAGCCACCAGACACACTTTTTCTAAAATGCCTGACAATGTTAAAATCCACTGTCTCTAAATACAAAAGCTAAATCTTAGACTTACTAAGCTCAATAATAAAGTTCCAAGCTCCCAAGTTTTGGCCCCGGGGTACTTAACGCAAGCACACAAACAGGCTAAACCTCATCTGCATTGGTATTTGCATAATTCAGCTATATGTAAGCAAATTAACATATCCATAATATTTGATTGTACTTCTGTCTTCCGTGACCAACGAGTCAGAATTGCTTGTTTATAGTTATTAGCAATAAAAACCTGCTATCAATCAGCACTGCCTTCGCCAGGCAGTAACAGGGAGAGGACGGCTATAAAATCTATCAGGAAACAAGCTGGGACACCCTAAGCTCAGGATGGCGTTGGCAGCGCTGATGCACACCATGATGTAACCTCAAAATCACCAGAATTATTCAGGAAAAAAGTCCGTGTTTATATTTAAAGGAAGGAAGAAGAAAGTAATGGGAAATATTCTTCTTCATAACTATGGGCTTAAAAATAGCATTTGAAAAGCAAATCTGTTATAAGAACAGAATTAAGGTTCGACTTGGTGGATGGATTTATCAAAATAATCCAGATCTCACTATAAAAAAAAAAAAAATTAAAGCTGAGAAAAGCAGTCTGACTGTTTGGAGTTGCCTGATAATCTCAAGGCACAAAACAATCACAGTCCTACCGTGCTACGTGGCCCAGAGATAAGGTCTCACCACCAACAGGGACGTTCCTCTCACTTTCCAAGACACCTGAGTGCCGGTTTTCATCAGCTTTAAGCTCTGTCCCAGAGCACCGCTGGTGGCTAACCCGCCGAACCTCCCGGATTTACTGGCCACACAGCAGCAGGGTGTGATGAAACAGGCAGCCCAGCTCATAAACTGAAGCACCCCCCGCACAAGAGGCATACATTACCTGAAGCACAAAAGTAATTCCCACTTTGTTTTCCATCTCCTCTTTGACATTCAAAACAAGATGCAAAACCAGTAGCACAGCCCGATGATATGGGAAGGTCCCCAGGTCTCTCCCAACCTGATTTTTTCCCCTTGACTCCATAATTATCCCTGCCATTGACAGCATGCCTCAGCTCTGCTCACTTTGCTGCCTCATTGACACCAAGCATGAGTTCAAGTTCGACTTCCAAGGTACAGAAGCAGCAAATCATGAAGCTCATATACGACTTTTTACACCCTGGATTTTCAAAACAATGAAAAACTTTCCAATACAAAACACATTTGAGGCAAATTCATGAGATATTACCAAAACCAAGAGAAGGAAAATTGAAAGAACTTGAAGATTATGAGTAATGAAGACATCGAATGCCTGGAGAAGCACAGGTCAAAACTTGACTCTTTAAGAGACTGTCAATAAAAGCAAGAAAGGGGGGAGTGATTCATCAGGTAATACCATCAAAAGGAGAAAAATAGTCTTGAGGCCATCTCTGTTCTTACTTGAGGCTTTTCCTCCTTAGGATATTCAGACTCATAGGTAAGATCAATTGATCATTTCCTTGGTGTGGTTAATTCACCTCTGATCTTCAGTCCCATCTTTGCCTCCCACAAGGCACTAAACCAACTTCTAGTTTGCAGGAGACTCCATCTCAGGAAGGGGCAACATGGACTACGGCTGAGAGTCACCTCCCTGCACCTTTCCAAAGTACATGCAGAAATGGAGAAAAGCCCCCAAGAAAGCCCCCAAGAGAAAAGTTTCTTCTATATTTGCCTTAAGGCTTAAACTCAGTAATACAACAACCATCCTGGTGTTTACCTTCCCCGAAAAAGGAGGTCAGCCAATATGACTACCAATTATTGGTGGGCTCTTTATTTACTTGGCACCTATAGCACCTCAAGCCAACACAAAAACTTGGAAGAAAACAAGCGTCCTTGAATTGCAGCACTTGGTGGCCACTTCTGGTGAAACTCACCTTCTTTGCCCCAGTTCCCTCTGGTCCCTTGCTGCTATCCAACTACAAACCCTGGGAGGGTTTGGACCATTTTTCCACCCACCAGCAACAGCAGCATGTGCTGATTCTGCCACATTTGACGTTGCTTGAGCAAGGTCCATGGGATTTGGCCTTTGGGGCTGAGGCGAACTGCCCCACACTCAAGGGGATCTGCGTCCCAATGGCACCTTGAATAGCTGCGTGCGAGAGCAGGATCCTTTCTCGCAGCTGGATGGCGATCAAAAGCCCGGGGGAGCGAGCAGAGACGAACGGCTTGTTTACAGCGCTGCAGCTGATGGGTGGGAAGGGAGCGGGGAGGCACCAAGGCGGCAAGAGCGGGTCCATGTCCTTAACTACGGCTCTTGGAGCGGCTGAGTCAGCACTGGGCGGACAGCTATTTACTGCTGACACAGACCTGCAATAAATTACCACCTTTCTGGAGTGAGGAGGAAGTTGCAAGGGTGACTGAGTCATCCTGCATCCCGACGCCGTTCCCGGAGCAGAGCCACGTACAGCGCCCTGCTCAGCGCTCTGCCCGGGGCCCCCAAAATAGCTTTTAAGGCAAACCTTGCAGTCATCAGTCGCAGCTGAAACATTTTATTTACTCCCAGTGAGAATCCCTCTGTGGTTTTGACAGCGCTAAGAGTAGCTAGTGCTTCACTTATTTGCTTAACAGAGGCGTCTACTTAACTACAAGAGTTGCAGTAAGCGCACAGTTTTTTCTGACCTACATTGAAGCTAATAGTCTCTGTTTTATGGAGCTGCTTTGCATAGACAGCCCATCTGAATGGGCAACGATGGGCTGCACGAGGATTAATAATTGAAAAGCAGTCGTCAGCACTGTTATTTGTGTTACAAGCAACTCGCAAACCTCAATAAATTGCAGTATTAGGTTTCTAATGACCTTCTGGAAAGCTGCTCACCTCAACGGCTTTCCTAAGGCAGAGCTCCCAGATCAGCAACCAATTGCAAGGGAAGAGAGCGATAGCTACCCCCATCCTGCAGAAAAGCTCGGGCAAAGAAGACATCAGCCCAGACCCCAAACTCATGGCTAAGCAAGACGTTTCATCTGCACAAACCACCACAGAAGAGGCCGGACTGGGCAGCCCTTGCCCCAGCCAAGCACTCAAATCAGCCTCTATCCCTAATTTCTGCCCTCATATCAAAATAATCCCACATCACTCAGGTCCCATGCAGCCCAAGGGGCTCCAGCTCCCTTCCACTCAACTCGTTGACTTCTAAACTCCCCATTTCCCCAATATTTGCTCAAAAACTAGCACAAATATGTAATAAACAAACAAAAAATACACCACGAGGCCCAAAGTTTTCTGAGGCCACAGGGAAATTAGGTCCCACAGAACCCATCGCATCTCAAACATCCTTGTAAAAATCCCCCAAAAGATGCACAGTTAATAGCGCACAGCTGAGCACTGATTCTTCCTGTAACCCTTTGCTTAGGGCTGTGCAGTGCCTACAGGACACAACCAGCTCTTGCCATTTCCCAGTGCTTTCCTAGCGCATTTCTGCAGATTTGGGTCCAGAACAGTAGCCAAGGGCTGCTCATGGTGGGGGGTGAGCACCAGTGGGTGCGATTCTCCCAGCCATTCCCAGCAAACCACTCGTGTAGCCAAGGAAAACTCCTCCAGCCCAGTTTGCGCTGTCACTAATTAGCATCTGCCACTGCAATATTGGAGACGAAAGCGGCGCTCCCCTCCTGCCCCCAGCACCCGGGCTTCCAAGTCCTGGAGAGGACCTCATCCGATTTGACCAAAGCAGAAAGGCTGCAGCTTCACCTCGTTCGGGTTTTTTGTTTTAACATGGCAAAACCAAATGAAGTTCCCTCAGATTCCTGTTTGTCGGCATCAGTAGCTGTCAGCAGTCCTGGCAAGGCACTTTTTAATGACAGGCTCCCACACCTCAAGCCTAGGTGGCAATTTAAAAACGCGCCTGAGAAGAAAACAAATGCGGTGCATAAAAGCTCTGGGTGGGTAAAGCAATGGAGATCATCCGAGAAAACACTTCAGGCCTCTTCTTTCATGCCCTAGGAAAACAGGTCCCCAGTGTGCTCAGAAAGATCCTCCTTGACACAGGAGTGTTGGCTCCATTTTCCCGACTGACCCTTATCTCAATCCGCTTCCTCCTGGAAATGTCCAAGCACGCAATATCCCAAGCTTCAGCCAGCTATTCCTGGCTGTTTAAAAGAAACCTTTCCAGTAGCACAGGCTCCATGGATCTGATGAGCCCCCAAATGTGCAAGTCCCTCTGCCAAACATGTGTGATCACATTAAGGTTGTCTCACTCGTGACAGGAGAAACCAGGAGAGAGATGAGGCAAATTCCCAGAATCAGACTGGAAAAAACTCCCTGCTTCTCCATAAAATTCTCTCTCTGTGTGGATAGAGCCATATATTGGGCGACTTAGGTAAACTTTCCCTTGTTTATTTACCTAAGCGGGTGTTCACCAAAGTCCTTCCGTGCTCGGCTGTATCATCTCAAGGGATCCGCCAGCTGAGGCTGCGTTTTTTATAGATACATACATTAAAGGCCAGAATTTCTGTGAGCCATGACACTGTTACGGCCTCAGCTTCAAACACTCCCTTTGGGGAAAACGCCCACCCATCTATACAGATCCTGCAGTGTTCTTCCTATTAAAAAAGAAAAAAAAAAAAGGCAAAAAAAACACCCAAGCAGCACTGGAAAGATGAATTTATCCATCAGCTCTGGGGAAACAGGCTTAAGTCTATTGCTTCCTGGTAGAGATAGTGAAGGTAAACAAACTGAAGCCTCCTTCTAACATGAGGAAAGGTCTTGATGTGCCTCTGCTCTTCCAGGCACGTTCAAGGGTTTGATTTATGTGTTTTCTTAATTAATAGCACCCAAAGTCCTCTTTCAGAAGCAGAGTCACCAGTACATTAAGCTCGAAACACAGGCCAAGAGGGAGCTTTTGCCAATAACTCCAAATGCAAAACGATAAAGCAAACAGCACGCACCAAAAGAAGTGGAAAGAATGATTTTCCCCAGTTCACACAACAGGATAAAAACTCGCATGCCTTTAAACCCACCGTCTCCAAGCTTCTCACACCGAGCCTGCCTACAGGCCCTTGCACCACGACTGCAATCAGCTCCTTCCCGAACGGCCGCCTTGGAAGCGGGTGACCAGGCACGCGGGGCCGCCGGAGCCGTCCTCCGCCGGGGAGACCTTCTGCGTGTGCAGGTGCCGCCGCTTCGTCTTGCTGCATTACGTCAGGGGCTCTATTTTTAAAGCGAGCAGAAACTACTCGCCTGGTCACTCTGCCGTCGCCGCTGCTCTCGCACCGCCCGCAAAGCGGTCGGCTTCTATTCCGCCCACTGGAATCACAAGTTGGTGAGCCAAAGGGCGGCATAACAGGAAAAAGCAAGTGGAGGGGCATCTTCTGCTTTAAGGATGCAAAAAATCCTACTTATTTTAACCAAAAAAAAAAAAAAATCATTAAAAGGCTTGTTTTTTCCCTTTACAGGAGTTGCTTTAAGACACCAAGCACCGCTGCTACATCCACCAACACCAAATATAACCAACTCCATAAGCCATGGACAGCCGCTATAACCTGCACAGATTCCTCGAGCACAGAGCGATTACTGTAGCTCAGGACACAGCCAAAAGATGATTCCCTGCGATGTGGTGGGCACAGGGAATTTCAAGCACAACTTTTCAGCCCATGCACCAAGGGGCTTGGGGTGCCATGCTGAAGGCTCAGCAAAAAAGCAACGTGGGGACCATCTCACCATTTTTATTCAATGTTGTTGCCTCTATCCAAGTTGCAGATACCTTGAAGAGCGCGACGCTGGCAGCGGCTTCGCGCCGCATCGCTGAAGTCACTCCTTGGCATGGAGCGAGCGTCCTGCTCGCTGGGCAGCCCACGGCGGGGACGCGGAGCCGCGCGGGCCCCGTTCCTTCCGCTCCTTCTTGGAGCCCTGGCTTGCAAGCGGCCACAACGGGGCATCCCGAGGAAAGCTGCTGGCAAAGGGGGCCTTGCGGCAAGTCCATGAAGTTATCCCATAGGCATCCCAATCCCTACACAGCGGGCTAGGGACCGCAGCGCTCCCACCCAGCGGGCAGCCCATGCTCCTCCCCAGGCCATGCCTGCTGGGCGGCTGCAGGTCCCCGCGACGGCCCCCAGCCCCTTGCTGCGCCCCCAGCACACGAGCACCGTGGGCAGGCGGCACGAGGTGCCGTGGCACCAACAGGCAGCCACGGGTGCTCGGAAGAGCCCTGTGCTTACAGAGTGCTGAACGCAAGCGGCGAGGAAAGAATAAAACATCGTCAAACCAACTGCTAGAAAAGCAGCGGCTTCGGGAGCGCCGCTGGAGCCGCGGTGCCAGGCGGCGCGTCCGTCCCCGCGGCGTCGCACGGCGCGGCGCGCGGGG
>JAWLRI010000980.1:410934-444274 GCA_034781795.1 Crypturellus tataupa
TTCAGAGCCCTTATTGCTATTTCCAGGCTGCCAAAGCTTAGCAAGAGGCAGGAACAGACTTCCTGGGATTTTCCATTTGCTCCCATCGCCTGAGGCGCTGTGGTGACGTTGCAGGGCTGCCCAGCATGGCAAGCGTCTCTTCATGAGAAAAACAAAACCAAAAAGACCCCTCAGAATAAGGGTACTTTCACTTTGGTACTCCTTCTTTTATTAAATAATAAAGTCGCTCATGGTGTTGTAAAGCTTTTGACTTGCTTGACTCTCTGGGGTTATCTGTGCCTCATAGGGCATAAATATCATCTCCATTACGGTGCCAGATGGACATGTGTATATGAAGAAATTGGGGTTGTTTATCTTCAAACTATAGAATTAATTTTGCTGAATCTTCAGACTGCAGAGGAGACAGGATTTGTTTTCTGATAATTTCATTGTCAGTTGTTCTAACGTTCAGGATGCATAAATATGCCTCAACAAAATGTACAATCAGAGAGGCCAAATCACCTCTTATAGAGCGTTGGCTTAGGATAGCCTCCGAGCCAGTATTTTTGCTCCTGTTAACCCTGTTCTGATGGTTTCAGCCACGAATGAGACAAGTCTTTAGCCAGTCCAAATACCTGGTGCTTAATGCCTGAGTGATGCTGCCTTCTAGGACAGACGCCTTTTTCTTGGCCAATCCCAGCACAGAAAAGCCACTTAGAGAACCTGCAGGAGCAGCAAAAAACACCCCTAAAGCATTGATCTCCAAGCGCCAAATGCGGCCCTTTGAGACCCTGAAAAAGGGAGCTTAAATACCATTATATTGATATTTAACACTCCTGTTTTATTCGGTGTTGGTAATTACTTGCTTGCTGCAATCTCAGCTCTGCATTGGAGGCTGGGAAAGCGTTAAGGTGTGGGTGGAGGGAGGATATGGGGCAGAGGACAGCGGAAGGGAGGGCAGGAAATGCTTAATTTGATAAACTTTAACCCATTTCTTGATGGACAACGACTAGCATCAGCTCTGCTAGAGCGAAGCATGGCCAAAGCAAACCCAAGTGCCCGGGAGATGGGATATCAACGGCCCCCACTAATAAAAGCAGGTACCCGCTGCTGGAGGCGGGAGGGATCCCTCGGGAGGCAGACATTCCCAATGGCAGCTTGCCATCTTCCCGGAGCCGCTCCTCCCTGGGTTGGATTCGGGAAGTGCAGCGAGAGGCCTTTCCTCGCACAGCCCTGCAGGCACTCCCGGATTTCGTGCCTCTGGTCCCCAGGGCTTCTGGCAACAAACGGGGAATATTTTGCTCCCAATGTTTTAAGCTTGCCCATGCCAGGAAGTGTTAGTAAAGACGCAGAGCACTATTTTTGATATCTGTATATCTATATAGAGAGTTTTTTTTTTTTTTAATCTCAGACTCTGCAACATGGAGAGGATTCAGGGCGAGGGGACATGGCTTTGTGGCCAGCCAGGCAGGGCATGTGCCAGCATCTTGATGGCGATGGCTTGCGCTCCGCGGAGCCCCTGACCCGGCCCCGTTCGTGCAGCGCTGCCAGCGCCGCCTGGGAGCCTGACCTTCTGTTCTGCTTCGAGGGCAAAAGGCCCTATTTTTTCCTTTCTGCTCGTTTTAATGAGATAAATATAGCCAGTAAAGGGACCTCCCGATCCCAGGGAAATCTGCATGTTTCAAGCTGAGAATGTGAAATGTAACAGCAGCGCTTTCATATTTATAGGCCAGCTATTGTTTGGTTTCGCTGCACGGCTCTAAATATAGGTAATTAGCCCAAGAGTAGCTATCGGTGGAGAACAATGGCCAAAATTTTTTATTTTCTTTAAAAAATATTTTTGTCTTTACCAGCAGCAAATGAAGACTCCTCTGTGTTCAAAAGCGGCTGAATACAGTCATCAGCTGGGTTTCCCAAATATGTTTTTATGTTCAAAAATATGCCCAAGCCACCAAGAGAGCATGTCCCTGCCACGGCACGTATTTGCCTTTTAGAGGTAGCACGTGCATAGGTTTTATTTAGTTTTAATTAATTGCCCTGCTAATGTGGGTATGCGCTCAGTTTCTCAGACCATAGGGGAAAGTCCAAACTAGCCTGCCCTTCTGCTAGTCCATCTTGTTGGGGAAAAGCAAACAGCACTATAGCATCCATATCAAGACAGACTTCCTCTTCCTCTGTTCTTTATTGATTTTACATTTGCCAATAGTTCTAGTACTTTTGTTTTCTAAAATGGGAATGGTAACTACCCTCTAGTTGCATTGGAGTGCAGAGTTTTTGCTCTGAGTGCACCATTCCTGCCGGTTCACGGAAGCTGAAAGCTGGCGTTGCTCCTGGATCGCTCTTTACAGCCCCTCTGGGTAACCGCTGCTAATCATGGAGGAGGCTCCTCTGCCTGCTCTGCCCGGAGCCGGGCCTTGGAGCTGCCGCTGTCACAGCATGCAGTGATATCCTGAAGCCTTGCACTTGATTTGTGACTCCACCAGACCCCAATCATAATCGTTTATATCAGATGGAAGCACAAAGCGTATTTGCCAGATCATATAAAATAATCAGATTTGCTCCTTTTTACCCTGGAAAAAGCAAGAGATTTTTCTCCCCAAAGTAGCAGAAAGAGCATGGACCATGATCTGGGAGGGAAGCAAGAGTCATTCTAGGGGTGCTGGGCAGAGGACTGGTTCATGTAAAGCCCAGCACAAAGTCCTGCTGCCATTTATCCTGGGACCTTCAGAGAGGGACAGCATCTCCGTCCACTGTGCCCTGATGTGGGTGTGTGGGACAGTTTTTCTATGGAATCCTATGTTCAGGCTGGCAGTCTTCCTTACTCTGGACTTTTCATTTCTTAAGGAGGAAGAATGTTTGGTTCAGAGATAGCTTTGGACAGGACTTTATCTCCTGCTTTTCCTTTCATTTAGAGTTCTGTAATGATAAATGGCATGCCTTATTATAAACACAGATTGAAGCTCCCTATGTTATGGAAAATGTTTACTTCTCTGAACCCTCAACTGAGATATGCAGCAAGCAGAATACGCAGTTCCTCCTAGACCATGTGCCTAGATGCTCATTTGAGTCATCACAAAATGAAGCTCTGAGCAGAGGCTGAAGGGTTTCATTCCTGCAATGAAGTCCAGAGACCCTGTCTTCAGCGGGTCATAGCAAGATAGAGCTGTGTAGACCTCATTAGTAGGCTCATGTCTTGCACATCTGCTTGTTAGCAGGCATGTCTTTGAAACAGGATCCACAGTGAGACCAAGGCAGCAAACCTGCATTGATGAACACTGAGGATGTGGCAGATGGGGCATAAGACAGTTAGTGCGATGCAGCCCTTCCAGAAGGAGCCATCAGTAGGTAGGAAGTTCAAAGCCGTAATCTGCTTGGAGGTGGTTCTCTCTGACATGGTAGAGTTTGGACAGATGTGAGCAAAAGCAGGACTTGAGCTCAAGGGCTTGGTTTGAAGTCCTTCTTTGTGTCCTGTTTTCATGGGATCACTGGATATCATAAATAAATATCAAAAACTATTGAGCAGTGTCACTGCCTGGAAGTAGCACCTGCCTTCTGCTACTTAAGTCTCTGGATGGATCCCACAGGTCCCTTTAAAAGAGGCAGCATGACAAGCCCCTAGAAGTTCAGAGAGGTTTGAGATTGCTGTTCCTGGAGACAAGCACAAAATGTACCAGTTCGGGATGCACCAAAGTAGATCTGTACCAGCAAAACATACCACTTGCTTCTATGACAACATTGGAGACATACAAGAAATAATATACTACACATCCCACACATTAAAGGAACAAAACCTCCTGCTAGCCTGAAGTGACCATAAAGTTGCCTTATAAACTCCAGGACTTGGAGGCGACGCGCCTCACCCATGTGCCTGCGTGGTTATGGGGTCCCTGCACAGACAGGAGTTGCTGGGATGGCTCTGCTGCACCTTCTGCCACCTCTTCCACCCCAGGGAGCCTTGAATTGGCAGTAGCTGCAGTATCTGCAAGCTACATTTTGAGAACCTACAAGCACAGAGATGATCTGATGGCTGAGGAAGACTGTAGGCAACGCTGCTTTCTTCAGTCCTAATTATATGGTAGGAGATGATCTCTTGTGCTGAAGGCGAGAGTATTACCCATCTGCAGTCTGCTACTGCAAGGCTTAAACACTCTCTCTGCCACCGATCCCAAAGCAACCACTCAAATTTGGGTCGAGAGATGAGTGAGGGTGATTTGAAGGTAAACCAGTTTGCTTGTTCCTTGCACACTGTAAAACTGAGTGCAAGGGTGGGAAGAACATGAGGAGGGCCCTTTGGGGTCTCCACAAAGTGGTGGTCAGAGTCTGGCTGCATGCAAACACTCTTCCAGCCCTGCTCAGCCAGCAGAAGCCGTGGAGGGAGCGACTCATGGCTTGGCAGCTGGTGGGCTGCAGCAGATGAAGTCATTTGTGCTCCCGTCTGCGCAGGGCTCAAAAGCAAAGCCGAGGAGGCAGCTTTAATTAAAGGCAGCCGCCACAGATCACAGAGCTGCGCTAGGAAGCTGCAGGCGCCACGCGGCGGCTCCGGAGAGCGCCGGGCTGCGGGACACGGCGGTGGCCCCCGGCGTGAGCGCTAATAGAGACATGGAGGCAGGGAGCGCTGGGAGCTACTGCGGCATAAATCTGCCAGCTCGGCTGCTCGCTTCTCCTCGGGAGAAAGAGGCCTTCAAGCAGCTTGCTCTGTGCGGCAGCCCCGGGCACCAGGCAGCATGCAGGAGCTTCTGGGAGCAGGGTCTGCTCTCCAAGGCTGCTCGCTGCGAATTCTGTATACATTTAAGACAGCACATGCTAAAGTCTGGAGACTGCAGCTGTTCTTTGTGGAATAAGACTGACACTCCTTCAGGTTTCTGTTTGTTATGCATGGAATAACTGTGATATTTGAAATAGTGTGTGCAGAGCATGAGTGCTACAAGGATGCGAAGATGCTCCATGAGACAGTGCTGACAGTGTGCAACGATATAAGCCAATATGTTTAAACTGTCTTTTTAGAAAGGGGATAGGACAACTGAAGTGAGGCTTCAGCCTGGCTTTGTGTTTTTCTTAGCTTCAGACTAAGCCAGAACACAGGTCCGCATCCTCTCCTGAGCACGGATCTGTAGCGCCGGGGTCTGCCCTGGTGCTCAGCGCAGCTCACGCTGGGAATGCGCCTCTGCTTTTCATTAGAGGCTGGAGCTCCCTGGAAGCAGCTAGATGTATTATTCATGAATAGCTCCTATAGAAGTTGCAGACCAGCTTTTCCTTTATCCAGTGAAGCAGATTTCAGCGCAGTATAGCTCTGAGGTTGAAAGGCTTGCGGGAAACTTCTCTTAGCTGTGTGCAAAGAAGCTCATGAAAGTCCAATCCACAAGAGACTACAGAATTACCAAGTTTGCTACCTCCAAGAATTCAAAAATCATGAGTCAGGCCTCGGTCATAACTTTTTTTAAATACAAAGAAACCTCAGGGTCTTTTTTTGCTTACTGGCTGCTGAACATTGAGTTCTTGTTCTCAAACATTCAAGCCCTCATAGTTGTGGAAGGGGGCCTATTGCTAAATGAAAAGACAGATTCTCTTGCAGGAGCAGCCTTATAAAAGCCAATCTTTAACTGCAGGTTTTACAACTTTTGGGAGGGTAAACTGAATACTCCTATGGTCTAATACAACCACCTCACATATGCCTTCTCTGTTTGGACTTGTATGTAGTCTAGGTGACTAAAATGGACATTACAGACTATTACTTGGTTTTATGAACTTCCCAAGCAAGCAACTTGTCAGAGAGAAGAGCAATATGCATGGCTCCAAATAACAACCAATGGAAAAGGAGGTTTCTCTCATGCCCTTCCGCATGAGGAACCAGACTGTGTATATATGCAGCCTTCAGCAGGCGCAGGAGGGCTGGCAAGGCATGGTCATGTCCCCTACCTTTCCTTGGGGTGACACAAATTGGGTATTTCAAAGTCTGAACTGCTGCCAAACTTTATTTTAAAATACATATATATGAAAGAAGGCAAGCATGTAAATCATGGGAAATGTCAGGGTATATTTTAAGCATCTGGATGAAGTGACATGTGTTTCCATTTACAACTTGCTCCTCCCACCCCCAAACCTGGTGCTTCTGACTTGTCTCTTCACTGTGTCACAAGCACGGTGGAAAAGAGATGCAATGAACATTTCAAATGCAAGTGCCCAGAGTCTGCTTCTTACAGCTGTTTTAAGTGAGATGCTGCCCTTAGCTATAGCAGGGGCAAAAGCAGATGCCAATGCACACAGAGGTTTTGATATCTCAAATGCAGCATAAATTTTTTAACCTGGTTTGTATTCTTTGCTTTACCCTGGAAGAAAACATCATCTAAGGATGATTCCAGAAATTCAGCTGCTTCTGTGGGGTGCTATCCTTAAAGGCCCTGAACTTGAAGCGTGCAATGCATGAAGCACCAAGCCCTGAATCAAACGCCACTAATCCTACCCCGCATGTTTGGCTAAACACTGCGCACGTAATCATGCTATTCTCTTGCTAAAGATAACCCCAGAGTAGTGCAAAGCAGTGATATCATACTCAAATTAAGGGCTTTACTAGCCTGCTGAAAAGGGCAGAGGACAGTATGTGCTGTTAGCAGGACATGCTGTGTCCCGTGTCTTGAATGAGGCTTGCACATGTACCTAGTGAGTCCAGCAAGTCTGCTGGGCTTACTAGCTATAAACATATCACCAAAACAGGTGACATAAGTTAGTCTCTCTCTTAAAAAGTTAAGGAAATAGTACATTTTATTTAGACTGTTTCCTATTACAATAGTATCTTCTCACCTCTGCTTGCAGGAAGGCTCTGTGCAGTCCTGGGAGCGGGGACAGCCAGTCTGAAGCAAATAAAACATTAGCAAGAGCTTCCAGGTGCAGCTGCAAGGCTCAGTGATAACAGTGAGATCTGAGCTGGAAAGGTGGTTGCAAATATTAAGGATGCTGATCAGGCCTATGGGAAAAAAAAAAAACAAAGACAAAGTTTGTCTTAAGCAGATGGCAAGTAGCATCACTGATGCTGTATTATCACAGGAAAACCTCACGGGTATTAATATAGATCTCCAACAGTCATTTGAGGTAAACTTAATATTCTTGTTCATCTACTACATCTGGTGAACTTGGGGCCCTATGGACATAGATGTAAGAACTGTGCTTGTTCAGAGGCTACCCGTGAGGTTTCTAGTGTCAATATTGATTAGTGGCATAATGGAAGGTGGATGTGATGTATGCATAAAGAGGTGCCCTAGTTGTAATAAGCTGTTAAGATTCAAATATTTCCTACCAGCACTCAAGCAAAGCAATGAAGCAAAACCATGCCAAAGGCTTACACTTTATAGGAGCAAAGCACCTGGCTGCGTTTTCTTCAGAAAGGCCCTAAATTACAAAGACACCTACTTTTTCATGTCCCAGAATTCATAACTGTTGCTTTTTAAATTCTAATTTATCCATAACTGTCTCATGGTCTGATATTTTGTGTGCAAAAAATGATCCCTCTCTGGTGCCAAATTCTCCCTCGTAAATGAATGAATGAAAGGGCTATTAACAGCAATCCATCCTACAGGTATTTAGCTAGTGGAAAATTGTAAATGTCCTTTAAAACAGAAAGCGTGTTGGGAAATCCTCTGAAAACTGGATGACTTTATCTTTCCTGACACCAGTCAGATCTTGAATTAATAAATCAGCCTCTTGCAAGCTAAAATACTTCATCCAGCAGGTCGACTTGTTTGCTCTTTTGCTGCATGTGCTTGGTGAGAATGGGCTGTTGGCTTCAGACTTTTAGGTACTAGAAGTCCCTTTGGAACCCCAGATTCATCCTTATTCCCCATCTTTATTTGGGGGTTTTGTCATTTATTTGAGTGTTTTATTATATCTTGGTGTGATTTTTTTTGTTGTTGTTCAGATTTTGGGCAGGAGGTTGGACTAGACCCCTCCCAAGGTCCCTGCCAGCCCGAATGACTGACTTATTCCAACAAGCTGGTGTGAACTGGATGTCAGTGTTAAGAGCAGCCAATGCTGATCAGAGACAACTATTTTTGCATTGACATCTAGCTGTTTTTCCACTTTGATTCCTCAGCCAGCCCAGCCGTTGTGAGGACGGGGATGACGCAAGATGCACTGATGCAGCGTTTCCGTGCTGGCACGCTCATCCTTTCCATTACCCACACATGGGGGATCTGGGACTTGCGTTACCACAGTTCCTTGATTTTTATGCTCTGTGGACTTTTTTTTCCCAATGCGTTATGGTGTCCAAATAGTGCTTCTGAGATTGATTTCTTGAAGTGCTGATCCTATGAGACCTTAAAAAAAAAGTCTCTTTCTCTGCTCTGAAGATAACTGGTGGTCACCCGGGACAACTCGTCAAACTGCCTTAGCAGCTTCCCAGTAAAGGTCACCTCTGGAAAGAGGTTTTTTCTCTCTACCCTAAAAATTCCTTCTAATAATTTTTCTTCCTTCTCTCTCTCCCCCCAAAATAATTGGGAATGTCAACTCTAGTAATATAAGTTAAAAAGATAGAACAAGGTCTACAACTTTGAAAAATGGAGTACTTGAATTTTCCATATTGTTATCTGAACAAAACAGAAATTTGGAAACCAAAGTATTAGGGTTATTTTTTCCCTCCTCAGTTCTCTAACTTCTTTCTCACTAAGAGTTAAGAAAAGGAGGATGCTTCCTCTTGCCTTGATCTCCTGCCCCTCCATCTCCACAAACCAGTCTTCTAGGGATGAATATGGTTCTTGTGACTGTACAGGAACCAGTGCACCTTAACCACCAAACTTCCCATACATGAAATTTCGTGTCAGTTTTCTTAAACAAAAACAAAAAAAAAAAAAAGCGTAGGAAGTATCAGGCTGATTTGCCCCAAATATAGAAACTCAAGTTGTCCCTAAATTGGCTTGGTAATTCTGCAAAATGCCACAGTTCCCTACTGAGCTCTTCTGCTGGAGTCTAATTTTGAGTTTCCTGGCAGCTCTTTATGTGTGGGCTCTGAAAAACAGTATTATGGCTGGTCACATGCTGTTACTGGAACCTCTGGAGCATTAACAGATTTTTGTCTGAAGCAGTGACACGTAAATTGATTAAACATTTTTATCCGTTTTATCAGTCATAAAATGGATACATGTGACACAGTGGGATTTGCTGGTCTTAAGCAAATCAAGGTTTCAGTTTGTTAGTGCTTCAGTTTTGATCTTTGACTCCAACTCTCTCAGACTTGTGTTAGATATTTTTCCTGTGCATTACTTTTCTTAATTTAAGGTGTCCACAGGTTGACATGGAGATGTCTATCTCTCTCCATTTGGATGTTTCATACTAACAGGGTTTATAATTTAAACCTTATCATCTGTCTCAACTCTTCATCCTAAGGGAGTTTTCCTCATTTCCTCCCCCTGGGACATGGTGGAACATAATTAACTTTAGTCTCCTAAAACCATCCGGCAAAAAATACTGTAAGAAAGAAAATATTTACATTTAGAATTCCTAAGGGAGGCTATTTTTTTTATATAGCTACAAACATGGAATATTGAATCCCCAGAATTTGGGTCAAAACAAGACTTGAAAAAAAATATATCAAGGATTGAATATGTGACTGTGTGATCTTATTTCTTTTTTAATTTATTTTATTTATCTAGCATTTATTAAGTCTTTCCCAAGTCTTATCTGGTACTTACCAACTACTCCTTTGCTACTCTGGTGTATATTTTGAGGGGAGAGAATGGAGAATAAAAATGTGCAGGAAGTTCATCTTCATAAAAAGGTGGAGAAATATTATAAGCTGATTTAACTCCTGTCTCCTTAAAGAGCATGAAATAGTCGTTGATACAAATATGCCATAAAAATAGTGGCAGTTAGAGAATCTCAAGAAACAAAATAATGTGAAGAAGGATTCATCTCAAAGAATCTTTCCCTCTTTCTAATTGGAAACATCTTGATGTCAGGACCTGTTATTAATAGTAGCTATTCAACTTCTAGTTTTGCCACATAATTTAGATGCCAGGGACTAGGCTCTCTGCTGTAAACTGGCATATTCTTCCTGAGAAACAGAAGGATGCTCTGGCCTCAGATCTGCTTGAGAACTTTACTACCTGTTGAGGGTGCAAGTGGACGTGTGTCTGCAAAACCCTACACGCAGCAGTGAGCGCCTTTGCCTGAATTGCTTCATTTGCTGGTGAATGAGGGAGAAAAAAGGCTCTTACCCCTTGAGGAGCCGGTCTGCACGCCAGGAAGAGATGTCAGCAGGGTGCGTCCGGAGGAGGAGGCGGCAGGTCTGAGCATCCACCTGCCCTGATGCCTCCCCATCGCAACGCTGCACGTGGCTGCACCAGCAATCTCACAGCGGGAACAGTGATTTGTTTCCCAAGAAATGGACCATCTTGGAAGAGCGTGGTGCTTTCATAGGTATCCAGAAAGTTGAAGCGACCTTTTCCCATCACCATAACCTGAAGCAGAGAAGCTGAACAAGTTTGAAAATGTAAACTTGAAAAATGTAAAAATGAGCTATTGTTTTACATAGCAGTGAGGGCTATTTTTGGCAGCGAGGCAAAGCTATAGAAAACAGTGATTTTTTTTCTCCTTTTATCTATGGGACTTGTATTGAGTAGGGCTGTTCTATTGAAAAGCAGGTATTACACGGCATCTTGGCCAAGTCTGACATATCCAGATGTATGTCTGCAAAAGCTACTCCCCACCGCCAAACTGTGGGGATCTGCAGTTTCTCTGCTTGCGCCTGTGTTACTACATGACAGTGGCCAGGGCCTGTTGTCAGGTCCTGGAGACAAGGGACATTGTGCGGGCTGTGTTGGGATGACTAAACTTGCTTTTCCTCCTGCTTCATGCCTTTTTTCCCCCTCTGAACAGGGAGACTTTGTTCATGCAGACAACTGGGACTCATCCATGGCCTGTGCTATCCCCAAGAACAGCTATTTCTTGGAGGAACGTTAGCTGGCACAGGCTGAAGCCCTGCCAAGGAGCACACTGGAGATGGAGCAGCCCCTGCCTGGGCCCCATACAGACCTACTTTGTCCAGTTTCGGTGGAATGCTCCCGAGCTGCAGCCCCAATTCTGGGAAGTCCTTAAGGCTGCATTGAACTCTAAGGCATTTCATTGCATGCAAATACTTGCAAAACACATTCGCCAGTCCAGCTGCTCTCCATTGTGCCTCATCTCCCCGCTTTGGCATTCGTGGCTGTCCCTTTGGGCATCACGTCCCTTATCTTATCCTTTTCTAGCCAAAGCTTTGGGGTAATGCAAGGGTTGTAGTAGAGCAGGCATTTCCATAGAGTCTTTCCATATGGTGCTTTTTGAGCCAGCCACTACTTCTGCGCCAGTGCACTGAGGGGCAGCTATTTGAGATGGGCAAAAATAATAGCAAATAGCATTTTAAGCCTTCACATTCATAAACTAGGTAGGCAGATATCTAATCACTTGTGCTTGTAACTGACTACAGTCACAGCACTGGAGTGCTTTAAAAATTGCATTTCCTCCTTGCTTGTCACGTCTTCTGGTAAAGCTTAGTACGGGCTAGAAACCTCAGGTAATGCCTAGAAAGGGGGCAGGGGCAAAGCTTCTGTCCAGGGAGTGCTCTCCTTTTGGAGCCTCAAAGCTCTGTGCAACGTGCAGAGGTGCCCAGACTTTCAAAGTGCTCTTACACTCTCCTGTCTGCAGCAAGCAACTACACCGGGGACAAATAAGGATCTCGCACCCCCTGACAGGTCACTTCCCTCCAGGGCCAAGGATTGAATAGCACCAAGGAATTCCTGTCTCTTATCTAGACACATTGTCTTTTCTGCATCAGTACTAGTGCACTGGGAGCCTTTTGGCAATCATGTCCAATGCCTGCTTGCTGCACTTGGTTATGTAAGGATGACCTTGGCCATGCGTGTAACTTTATGCAGGGGTAGCTGGTTGAATAGGGCCTGGACAATGGCAGAGTTCCCTTTTAGATGGTAAAATCCTGCACGAATTAGACTGTTGTCCAAGTAGTGCAACGTGGCACTAAGAGGGAAAGGGTAAGCCACAAAAAAATAACCTAGACGTTAGAAAGGATTAGGCGTTTGATTGCAGCTGGCTTCTCAAGCAGCGATTTCAGGATAGCCATTCCCTTCACTGCTGACAAACGAGTGCTGACAGAACACTCCGAGCAACCTCTGTGTCCATGCTGGTTATCATCATATCTTCATATATATATATATATATTATAACATCTGTGTTTGTCCCCGAGCGAGATGGCAGCCTCCTTGGGGCAAGAAGAGCAGTTTCTCTGCCATGCTTCGGACAATGAGGTTCTCATCCCATCTGATTTTCTGGCACTGCTGTAATATAAATGGATAAAATAAGCAATTCACCCAGAAGAGTTTAATTACCCCAAACAGCCTTTTCATTGCTCTCAAAGGAATTTTGGCTTCTGCAACTCATGCTGGATGATGCTGCGGCCCAGGGGAACTGTTGCACCGAGAGATGATGTGTTTGTGTTGGAGAAGGCACCTGCTACAGCACTGAGCTCTGGTGCTGTCGCACACGCAGCCTTGCATGAATTGCTCTGGGCCCTCCTGGAAGGAGCCAGCGGGGATGAAGGAGGGAGGCCAACCCACAGCAAGCTACCAACAAGCTGCTCTTTGTACCGCCAACAGAGCCCGTGCCGGCTGCCAGCGCTCCCTCTCCTGTGCAACCAGAGACCTCCTCGGGTGCTGACAATGCAATGTCGATCGTCCTGGGGGTGTTGACAATGCAATGTCGAAGCGGTCCCTGGGCTCCCGTCTAGAAAGGGGAGCAGAATAGCTTTGCGTGGTCCCATCTGCTTTCTGTTTGTCTTTTTTCCTACTTGTGGGGTGGCTAGTCTTTAAAAACAAATGTAGGAGGCAGGCCCCCCAAGCTGGGTCATGTTAATCTGACCCTGCGCTTGGGTAATGACCTTAGGAAGAGCCGGCTTGTCTCCTGCTGGGAACAAGTCAGTTCCCAGGGCTCCAGCCTGGGTGGGGGCACCAGGGATAGCACGAATCCTGTGACCTGACCAGACCCCAAGGCAGTGTTCACACTCATCTTGCTGGCTTGCTGGGACAGTCCCAGTTAAACCAGGATACCCGGTCACCACATCGATTCCTCCGTTTGAATGGCACCTGTGTCCCGTCCCCTGCCCTGCGCTCCTTGTCATTCTCAGCTGGACTTGGAGCGGGCATGATCCAGGTTCTTGTTCAAAAGTCTAGAAGAAAAAAGAGGTGTGTACATCTCCCATCATCTTATGTTTTAGAGGGCTACGCTTTGGGCTAGCTAGCTTGGGAGACTTTTCTTTCTATAACTTAACCCAAAAGTCAATAACAAAGATATTTTTTGATGATGGATGAAGGAATGAATCACTTTTGATACAGTGCATTGCCCTGCCTTTTGCATGGTACCACACCAGCAAGTATGAAGAAGCAATGAAGTCTAAAGCCTGAGGCACAGGAGATGTCTGGAAATCAAGGTTCAACTCATGACATTGCTATCCATTTGCGTTCTGACCTAGGCCTTCTACATTTCAGTTTTGCAGTCTGGAAAATGAAGAGCAGACTAAGAAGAAAGAAGTAAATATTGGAGAGTTTTGTTTGTTTTGTTCTGATTATTTTTAAAAATATGTACAGGGGAGATGTATGTATTTTAGCATTTATGATTATATTTTAGACTGACTGCTGGAAATGTTGAGCTCTAGCTAGTGCTGCCCTATGGGGTGCAACTTGCTTGCAGTGAACCTCTGCTTTGTGAGACTGTGGTGCTTTAAAACTGGCCAAATCCTGCTTCCTTGTCATGCAGCTAGTACCTATGAATTGGGTGTTTGCTCAGGCCTCCAGTGAGCTCTGTAACACTATTCAGTCAAGGAGCACTTAGAATTTTTTACCTTAAACTTTCCCAATTCTCATGCCTTGTGCACATCTCCTCCAGGCCTTTAGCTGAAAGCACAGCAACATCTCCTGGAATGGGGTGGCTACTGCAAGTTCAGTTGTCAAAGCGTTGCCCTTAAATCATCACCTCACCTCAGTGATCACCTCACCTCAAGGTCCAGATTCTTCCCCCTTGCCTAAGCACAGAAGATGGGGCAGGCGCTGCACTTGGTGCTGTGCATCTCCTCACCCTTGAGCAGGAAAGGACCAGCTATCCACAGCTGAAGTTTCAGGCAAGTTGCAAGCCAGTGGGCAAGAATAGTAGGGCCTGTTTTTAAGTACACAATGAGGTAGAGTCTGATCAATGTTTGTACAGTAAAACTTCCCTTTGCAACATCTCCTGCTGACATGGAAAACATTTTTCCTCAGCATGGAGTCAGCACATACATCACTCCTGAGCTACAGACCTTGTTTACTGGCTCTCTAGAGGGACTTGGCTCCTGGTGCTCCAGTTGATAGTGATATTATGTGCAATTAATGGTCCTGCTGACTCACTGACAGTCTTCGCCCTCCCCCCCACCCCCCCAACCTTCTTAGAGAAACTGCGTTGGCAGTAACTGTTCTTACTGAAGATATATCAAAAAAGAAACACTCATAGGAAACTGTTTTTTCCTCCATTGAATCAGAGCTGTCCTCTAGCCTGGTGTTATTTCAGCTGCAATGACTAAAAACAGGTGCTTCCAAAGGAAAAGAAAGGAAGATGTCCAGCAATGGCATCTGTGTGCAATGTGTGCAGAAGCTCCTGCCATACTCACATGAACTAAGGGATAAATGAATTCCTGAAGCAGGACGCGACGCCTTATAACTTTACAAAGCTTTGGCCATTTAGGGTGCAGGAGGAAGTAATTGCCTTCTACCTTTCTGGAGCCTTCCCTTTTTTTCCCTCTGGCAAACAGACACAGAGGCAAAAATAACAAAACGCTATTATTGGAAAGGCTTATTTCCCTTTTCTGCTGAAATTTCCAGAAATACATTTTGTCCAAAAGGCACCAGACAGCCACAAGCTGGGCCATTCAGGGCTCCTTGGCCAAGATGCCGCAGCTGGAATCTCTGGTTACTCCTGTGCCCTTCATGCCCTGGGCAAAGGGAAGGAAAGGCTACGTATTATTGAAACATAGCTGTGCTTTTTGGAGAGAGAAGCCTTTCCTCTTGTTCTAGCAATTAACCTAGCAGATCACATTGCAGGAAAGTATAAAAAGCTGGAAAGGGGACAGGGACTATGGATGTGAATGCAGATTTGTTGTCTGGTATGGTACAAAGACACTGCTTGTATTACAGAAACCACAGCTGCATTAGCAGCCAATTTTTTTGCTTAATTTTTACCACCATCCTTGCTAAATTTTGACTTGCTAATCAGTATCTGAAGTGCTCATAAGACAGTTTGTTTAGGTGTGTTCCTTTAGCCTTCTCAGAGGAATCTGCTGCTATCATTAGTCCTTCTTCCTTCTGTGTGTGATCGCCTAAGTAACATTTCTGCATCCAGATGGGTTGAATCCTTTAAAGCGGCAGGAAAACAGAATCTTCTTTGCTTATTCATGCATGGAGTACACTTATTTACATGAGAAGAGAGAAGTCTAGAGAGCCGCATTCCCTAAAGGCTGTGAGAATGGGAAGCTACACACTCACAAACAGGGAATAGGAGGCCCCAATGCAGATGAACTGGAATTTTGCTCTGCACTTACCCCCCTTTTTCTTTTTTAATCCCATTTTCAGCACTTTTCAAAGTGCTCAGCACAGCTAATATCTAGTGATAATGGTTGGGAATAACACTGCATCTTTGGCTGGATTTCACTGGGCGATTGCTTTGGTGACATACACTGCAAATACAAAGAGGGCAGCAGAGGACGATGTCCTGAATGGCTGGATTTAAAAATTTGGAATGGATTTCTGAATGAACGGAGCATTTCCTAATGACTACTGTGTTGTAATGCGACACACTGCTAACTCTGAGCCCCGGTAATGTTGGTAATGGACACCGGCAGCGAGCCGGGTGGACCTGCTGGACCTTGGCGCTGATGTGGGGAGAATGTTGACTTGCTCTCACAGGCAGACAGACTTCAAATCATCCAGGGAGAGAAACTGAACTGATATATTTTTTTAAGTAGTATCTGGCAGTCATACAACAGATGAAAAAAAGCTCACTCCAAAGATCTTTTGTTTTTTCGAATGTAGCTTTGCATAAGCATGCAATTAATAACTACTAAAAATAATTTTCAGTGGTCATAGTTTTCAAAGAACATGGTTACTCCAGTTTCTATTTATTAATGATGATGGGAAGGTTCTGCAAATTGAAGAATAAGTACATTTTTGTACGTGCACAATTATGGATATTTAGTACACAGAGGCACTTCCCAAAAGTTTTGTGAGAACAAAAAGCCCTTTAAATGACTGTTTACAGATGACTTGCAGAGAATAAGTAAGAGGTTTGAGCCTGGCTGAACTGGGCAGCTGCTGCAAATTCAAATAAACGGTCACAAACCCTGCTTTTTCCACAAGCTCCTCTTCGGGAGATGCAGAAAGGAGAAATGTCACAAGCTAATGCTGTCCATCAGAGCAGCAGAAAGAAGGAAATTATGTCTTATTTCCAATCATTTGGCTTGCTTTCTCAAATCCCGTTCTTTAGCTCTTATCATTTCTAAAAACTTTATAATCTGTAGGACCCAGCCAGGATCTTATGGGCTTTGATGCAATTTTTTTTCTTTCTTGAGCTGCAAGGATACTGTGTGGACAATGAAACGATTGCTTGTGTCAGTATGCCGTGTGCACCGTGATGTATCAGTCTATATGGTAACTAATGCACTTACTAACATCTTTGATCTTCCCTCATGTCTATTTTCATCTCTGACATATTCCCAGTGGGGCCAGTTCTGACTTTCTTGCTCTCCAAGCGAACCTGCCACAGCTGCAAAGCTTCATGCTGTTGAATGCAGAATTTCTTCCAGAGTCAGACTGCCCCTTGTCGTCAGCACCTGCATGTGAAAGGGTGGAAAACAAAGTCACACATAGGATGTGCAGTATGCCACCAGTCATCGCAGCTAATAAGATATTGCCTAATGCCATCTTCCTCTCTTCCTGGAGCAAAACTGCTGTTTGTACTGCTGCTTCCAGAAAGTCTGTGCAGCTACACACAGTATTTGTCTCCCATATGTGCACAGTGACCACTTTAATCAGACTTCTTCAGGAAGATGCCTGAATACTCAGTCTGTGCGTTTTGAGCTCATGGTGAATGACTGGGCTAGACTGAACTAAACCTGGTTCACATAATGTGAGCTCATGTCATCCATTCTTTGGATCAAATACTGATTGCAAAAATGCATAATGATGAATTAATGGAGACCTAAGGGGACTTGGAAGTCAACTGCTTGACAGCAGAGATCTGTTTGCTTGTTTCCTGACAGTTTCCCTGTCAGGCTCTATTACACGGTCACTTCCAAGTAGGAGGGATGACAAAATGGATTAGCATGTTCAAGTTAGACAGTGTTGAAAACAAGCATCTTTTTCCTGATAGTTATCTTTTACAGACCCATTCCCACAATGATCACCGCAAGGGCCTGCTCGAGACTACCCACTTTCTGCTCCTTTCTTCTGCAGAATAGCTAATATCAGTAAGAGCAGCCAAGAGTTCAGAAAGCTAACTGCTAGCGTGAGCTGCTGTCCTGGCCTTGTCAGCTCTGCTGGGTTTCTGCTCGTGACTTTGCAGCACACAAACTGTTTGGCTGAAGATAAGCAGCTTCAAAGCGCTCTAGGGCTCTCCCATATTCCTTGCTATGAAGACATAAATAACTCATAAAGTGCTACAATGTCATCAGCTGTAATCAGCAAAGGATGTGAAGGCTCCTGCAATGAGAGGGAAGATGTTCTACAGTCTTGAAATACTGTAGCCTTAATCTTGAATTTCTCGCTAAAGGCCTTCTCCATTCGTGCTGCCCCTGCAGCAACAGGAGCTCGCTTGTTTTACTGTAAGATTTTTCTTACATTTGTCTAACATTAACCCTGAAAAAAAATGTTTGTACATATCCATGCTCAGAACATTGATTTGACACAGGAAAGAATAGCATTTTGGAAAACAGTAATGTTCAGCAGCAGCACTGCAAATTTATAATGAGATCTGATGTGACCCGCTGTATGTATCTGTGCTGGCTCCCAGACCTGCACGTTCAACTGAAAGCTTTTACAGAGTAAAACACACATGGGATGAAACCTTGCAAGTCACTACAAAGGCAGCCAGAATTAACAAGGAGAAAATGTTATTAATATTGAGTAATTGAGCAGTAGGGCTCTCTCGCTGCAGCCTGCCAGGCTGCAATTCGTGTTTGGTCTGCAGACCAGTCTGGCGATCTGGCTGAGGACTCATCTGCCGCCAAGGGCTTCACCTTCAGTGCGCACAGCCTTGCCCAAACAGGCGTTGAAGACCAGCCTTCCCCACACATCATCCTCAGGGGCTTCCTAAAGAGCTGGGATTCTCCTTTCTCTTGTTCCCTTGGTGCAGCTGGTGGTTTTGGAGTGATATAGTTATAAATGAGGAAGTCCTGAGCGGCTCAAGAGCAGTTTCCCAAGCGGTTGTATCAGCACATCCGAGGGGGTTGTGAACTGTAGGAGAGCAGAGATGAGGAGGAGCAGGGAATGAGCAAGGGAACACATTTGTATAACCTAGATTTGCTGCTGCAGATCCATCAGGTAGATGCTTTCCCTCAGTGCATCGATTAGGTGAGACATGTTAGAGCTTGAATTAATTTGTTACCAGTCAACTTCTGTTAATAAAAGTGAGTGTAAATGCAAATGAAATTCCAAAATGACATATAAATTTCAAAGGTGGGCTACTACTTCGACAAGTTTGTGTAAAACTAAATTGATCGCCAATGGGAGTGACATCTCTCTTATGTTTGCCCTATTCCTGTTGACCAAGGAGCTAACTCTGTCCTCAGTTGCAACGACACAAACCTTTAGGAATCCAGACATGCTCTCCATCCCTTTTTTGTGCTGAGAAATAGTTCAAACAAATGAAGTTGAGATCCTCAGTATGGGCAATGGTGCTTGGGAGAAGTCACCACCTGCAGCTCTACGAACGGAGAGCAGAAGCACGATGCCTTAAATACATTTACGTGCTAACATGATCTCTCCAACGACAGTCCCCAAGTCTTGTGTTTCTGCTGTGACCTGAAGTATATTTACAGGTATGCAAGCTATGGCCAGTAGCTCACAGCCAGGAGCTCTGCTCTGCAGGACTCAGGCCGTTCCCGATATCCAACCTCGCATGTTTGATGCCAGAGTATCCCTGCAGTACTGGCAGCCGTTAGGATGGAAGTGCTGTGTTTGCACAAGCAGTGCGACCTTGGCTGCAAGAGTCAAGTTCAAGCCCTCCCTGACCCACTGGCACAGATATGCTGATACCATGTTGCAAAGAGAGTTATGACAACATCTAGCACTTGCCTTTTGATACTGCCATCCCTAGCATCTCAACTCCAATTGAGCATCACAGAGGGTGCATTTCAATTCATTTGAACAATCAGATTTGTTCCAGCATGGACAATAATCGCAATTTTCTCAGACAGAATTGGCATTAAAAATAAATTGTTGGTTAATTTCCTGCTTTCTTAACATCATTGATCCCATAGCTATGCCCTTAAGCAGTAGTGCTTGAATATAAGCTATCACAACAGTAAAATAGCTCAGTTGGGATGCACAGTACAGTGCTCTAATCGGTAGACTTTAAATCCCATCAAGAGTTTTAGGGTTACTCATGCAAAAATAGACTGTCTGCTTGACTGAGCTTACGAGGGCTGTTCATCAGCATCATACTAGCGGTGTAAGCATTTGTGAACGTTGCAGTCGTGAGCTATGGTGCAGCTTTGGAAAAATGTGTCCTTTCCAATCTGTATAGAGCTGTTGTACAGGGAATTCCCCACTGAACTCAGAGTAATATTAATGGGCCCAGCAGCAAAGTATTATCCCCATTTTACACACACAGCACTAGCTCAGCTTGTTCACATCCACACAATGAATCCCCTGCAGAACTGGGAAGCTACTCTGGTGAAGACAGAGCTGAAATTCATCCAAAGAGCTGTCCTGGCAGTCACTTGGAGTGGCCTTAGGACGTGAATGGTCAAGAGGGGTGAAATAGTTTAGTGACTGAAGAAGCAAACCCAGAGACGGATCACAATCGTGCGAATGTTGCACACAGAAGAACTTGTGCACATTTTGGCAGGGGGACAGTTTATGGGCAACTCATCTTTTTTAGGAGCTCACACCTCCTATCTGGACTTGCAGCAGCTCTGGAAGGTTTGTAGGTTGTGGCTTTCCCTCAGGTACAACTGGACACAAGCAGCATACGGCAAGGAAATAGCGTGGGGCATTCAGGGTGAGCAGAAACTCTAAGAAAGCAGAGCTGAGACAGCAGGGCAGGGCTGAAGGACAAGCTGAGTCCTGGATAATCTGTTGGTAGAAAGGAGTGCTTTCCTATTTCTTCTCTTTTTTCTTTCTTTCTTTCTTTCTTTCTTTTTCTTTCTTTTTTTTCCTCAGTGATTTTAGCCATCCAGTAAATTTATGGCTAGTTTAGCATTGGGATTTAAAATCATTCAGTAGTCAATGATGATTACAGTAGTCAAATTTTAATGATTACAGTAGTCAAACCATGAAGATGATAAACCTTGAAGACAACTGGGTCTCCAGCTCAGTGAGTTTCAGGCTCAAAAGAGGACCTGCAGAAAATAAAGTGGGCAAAAAGCGCAAGAATGCGGAACACTGGCAGAGTAACAGCGCTAAAGGGGAAACGTGAATAGCAGAACTGAGTAAGGGAGGCAGATGAAGAGCACACAACACGAAGCTGCTGACATAGAGAGCAGAGCTACAGGTTAGCTCTCACAGAGCCTTCCTTACTTTCTAAGGCAGCACACAACAAAGCCTCTTCTCCCCTCGCTGCAAAAAGTTACAAATGGGAGGTTGGAAAGATTATTCCACTTGGTTACTCATATCCACATGAGAAAAAAAAAAAAAAAAAAGTTGGGAAAAAATCCTTTAGGATAAGTGAGAAAGACATTCCAACCTTTCTTCCTTTGGAGCAGGAGGGAGATTTGGCACCTTACTTTTACAATGAAATTGATCTACAGTCCGTCAGCAGAGGCAAGCCTTTCCATTAAGCAGTCTTAATAAGCATCCCCAAATATTCAAGCATGCTCTCGTTTTGCTTGTTAAAATACAGATATAATGTCCTCTCTTATATATACATACAGGTGTGTAGCACACCCAAACACAAATGCAGACATGTAGGATGATATTCCTAAAATTTACTGCAGCTTTTAAACATATGACAAGAAGCAATTAGAAATCTCATGGGCTCGTAGCAATGGCTGAGAGAGCAGGTCTTCCTGCTGTGCAGGGATTTGTGTCCTACAGACTTCAAGTTGCCCTACTCTGTTCCTGGTTCCTCAAGAGAATAATGTTGCTCCTTCGGAGGTACATGCCCAGAGCACCAGGTCCTTCATTAT
Organism: Crypturellus tataupa; assembly: GCA_034781795.1. Taxonomy (NCBI): domain Eukaryota; kingdom Metazoa; phylum Chordata; class Aves; order Tinamiformes; family Tinamidae; genus Crypturellus; species Crypturellus tataupa. Next base: position 432,317 of record JAWLRI010000980.1, read on the forward strand.
GTAAAGAGCTGGAGCCAGCTTCCTTCTGACTTTTCAGATAAGCAGTTTTGCTGAGTTTACAAGAGATTACAGCAAGCAAAAATTGGCGCCTGGCTCCTTTGGCATGAAGGGACTCTTTTGCCCACGCAGACTTCTGCCATGGAAATTTGTGCTTATTCAAGGATCCACCCAAGTGGATCCAGTTGCCATGTCAGCAGATTAGTACATACAAAAGACTAATAATTCTGGGCAGAAATTTAGCATCATATCTCCTAAGACTGTGAGTTGAATTAAAGTATACTTATTTATCCTCTTAATATCATGTGGGAAAACTTGGCTTAAACCCATCGTGCTCTGCTTCCCTCAGCTTTATAGCTGGAAAGGTAGATTGCAAATCTCTTTCTCAGTGTGAATGTCTTCTTCCTTCATTGGTTTGTTGCTGGAGGCTATTTTACAGAAGAAAAACATGGTTATGTGTGTATGTGGGCCATGACAAATTGCATAAACTGTAAGAAATCCTATGGGCTCTGTAGTACTGACTTGGCAACCCCAAAATCAAATTTCACTGTCTTAGAATATATTCCTGCTCTGCTTTTCTGCAGTTTTGTACTGGATGGTTATAGCAGGGATAAATAAAATAAAGGCATGTTACCCAGCAGCATCACTGGCAGCAGGAAAACAGGACAGCTCTGCCACCTTAGGTGTACCTGCAGACTGCAAAGGAGCTGTCATTCTTGTGTGCCTTGAATTGTTTCATATCCAGAGGGCTGTATTTAGCAGAATAGAAATCAAATGTGTAAAAAGGGTGTTTTAAGTTCCTATACAGTAAATTGCTGCATACATGAAAATACATGAAATGGGCAAAATATGTCTTTGTAGACATTGGGATAGGAAATCCTGATAGAAGAAACATGGTGGAAGCCTTGAAATTGCCTCACTGTTGGGTTGATGCTGCTAATTGAAGTGAATACCAAAACTAATATAGACTTCAAGGCAAGCAATTACCTCAAGGGGGAATCTTGAAGGTAACTATTGTACTTTTTTCCAGTTTTCAATGTTTACATGGAGGGAAGACTTCTTAGCTGCATATTTACTGTGACTATATGTGAGGGAGAGTGATATCTGAAGAAACATATGTAGGCTTTCTTCTCCAAAGATAAAATTGGATCAAGACAAAAAAATGACCTAAATAAACATTGGAAGATCATAGGAAACAGCCCCCTTGAGGCAGAAAGGAAGAATATACACATGTAGATAAGGGCTATGTGCAAAAGTTGTGTTGCTCTTTGGGGCATTTCAGTGCATCAAAGGGGCCTAATACCAGTCCTGGAATAACATCAGAAAGAAATGTTTTCTGAAAAGTAGTACAGTGGGTGAAAGAAAATTATTTGAGCAAGGAGGATATATTGGAGTCTCTACAACGGGAAATTCGGAGGTGGTTTCTGGCCTTTCCATGTTTGCCTCACGTGGCTCAGGAAAGATTTAACTGCTCCCTCAGATGCTGTTTTGTGTACTGGAAAGACAGTCGAGCAGATTTCACAGCAGGGTTAGAAAACTTGATAGCAATTTTATGAATCTGTGTGGAGGTTTTCTGTTCTGTTCTTCAGTTTGCCTTCACTTGGGCACTATCAATGCAGCAGTCAGTAGCTTATTTGTATGTGCCAGACCAGTCAGTCCTGCCAGCACTATTCATTTAAGAGCTTTGAGTAATTGCTGAGCTGTATTTTTCGCTTCAGGTTTCTCTAGTTCTCATGCCTGAGCCTGACAGCACTGCTCTGCTTGCATACTTTGCATGAGTCTCTTTATCATATGGCCTGAATTAATCCTCCTGTAGGACTGAAGTTTGGCTTAAAAAAATGGAGGGGGTGAAAAGCAACTAAGTTTTGCCCTGCAAGGTCTTTTCTTTCTATCTTTCTCTGCAAAACACCTAAATTCTGTCCCGAAATGACATGTCATGATATCCTTTACAGTTATGGTCTGCGATTAGGACTCAGCAATGTGCATCCTCTTTAGGAATCTGGATAAAAAGTCCTGGACTGCCACAAGGGAAAACGAGGGACTGCTCTGTTTGCATGGAAAGGGGTCACTCGCTCTTTTCACGCAGCTTCACTCTCTGCTTCGTCAACTCAATTTACCGGGCAACTCTGCGAAAATGTCTCTCTGTCTTTTCGATTCTGTCATTTACACTATTTGCTTCAATGGATTTTTCCTTGTTAAACTACCTCATAGATTTATTAGTCTTCAATGTGAATACGTATGCCCAGACTGAAGAGCACCATTCAGAGGCAGATGGAAGCCTCATGGCAACATTTAATCTCTCTGTGCCTATTACCCCTTGTCCCCTCCCGGCTCAGCGCCTGCTCTGGCTCTGTCCTCACACCAGCTCCACTGACTCCCCATGTGCCCACGCTGTCTGTGGATGAAGTTATAGGTAGGACAAGGCCTCATTTGTCATAATTTTCTACCCATTTGTATGAATTTTTGCTTAAGGAGCAAATCTTCTTTGCTGAGGATTGTTCAAAGGGAATACACAGGAATATCTTTGACATCCTGGGAGAAAGTTGGTCCACACTGGAAGAATATGCACAGCTCCAAAACGCTTGTTCATATCATCATTGCCCATCGAAACCACGCAAAGGCAAAATCAGGTTTAATTTCTTCAAGTACTGAAAGTAGGACAGAAAGCTCCTGGAGATGCACAGCTTATTTGGCATGAGTCCATTGACCACTAGCTCCAAGAGATACAAGGTTATTCTAGGGACAAGGAGATACTGCACTCCAGAGAAAACCTGAAAGAACCAGGCCATTATTTGTGTTTTAAATGACACTTTTTCTCTTCTTCCTGTCTCAGCTTCACTTACTGCAGTGGCACATAGGAGTGTTGAAGAGCACAGCATCCTCACAAGCCTGTTACCTCCTGCTGTGAAGCCTTTGCACAAAAGATGTAAGAAGAGGCAGCATATTTAGACACCTTTTACAACCTCAAAGGCTAGCCAAGTGTGTTGCAATGTTCTGCATTTCAGTGCTTTATGAGTCTAGCAAATTGCCTGGTAATAAAAGGGTTCTTCCTACTGAAGAAAACACAGTGAAATCTTGTTGTCATAGTTACTATCCAAGGAGAAACTTGTCACGCCAAAGGCAAAACTGGCCGTGGTACGTGGCGGGAACATGCCCTGAAGGGAGACAGATCCCTCAGCATTTCATTCAGTAAAATGCTCCAGACTGTTCTTGATCTTATGGCCATAATCCCAAGGCAACGCTAACAGGGAGACTTCCTGAGGGGAAACTGACAGTGGAAGTGCTAAGGTATCTAAGAAATAGCCCTGCTCAAGTCCATGGACATCAAGGAGGATTCGTACACTGCTGCCAGGAGTTCCCTCTCTTATATTTCTTTCTTCACTCTAGGATATTGTAGGCACGGGATGCTCAAGTAGATGCCACACGATGTAGCCAAGACTGCCCGAGGTGAAGCGGTGGGATGCGCTCCCTGCACCTAGGGTGCTTGGGACACCCAGGCTTCTCTCTGCAGATCTCCTAGAACTTTGGAAAGGCCAAACATGCTTGGTTGCCATGAGGAGGGTATCGAGAAAGCTTCTCTTTTGTAGCTGTATGAGAGAGACAGCCCAGTTTGATTCAGGATGACCAAGAAATGTAGGGGAAGGTGGGTTCTGTTGGACTACACCACCATTTTTGCTCGTTTCCTTTGAAACTGAGGAAAAAGAATGCTTTTCAAAGTTCCATCTCCTCCAAGCTTTCTTCAGTAAGGAAAAAATGAAGAGAAATAAAGGGCCAAGAAGCAAAGCTGGGGCTGTCCTCTGTTGAGCCACGTGGCCACTCTGAGTTTTCCCTGCAGCACACATGGTTCGTGATGGGCTGAAGGATCAGTCCTGAGCATAGCTCTTCCCAGGACTGGGCCAGAGCCCTCTGTTCCCCTGTCCTCCTGCCTCGAGAAGCCTGAGGCTGGGCCTCCTGCCTTCCTATCGCAGCTTGATGGGAAGTCAACCCAGGCCCCGTATTCCCGCAAGCCACCAGACTTGTGGTTTGCTGCACGAGTGTGACTGGCAGCTGAAGACCGTGTCCATGGCAACTTCTCGTTCAGCTCGAGCACGTAAAACAGGCGTTTTGCTCCGCCGCTGCCCCACACATGTCTGTGACTTGCCCGCGCCAGGCATTTTCAGCCCCGTTTGGAGAGCACCGCACTCGGCTGGCATGAAGCAGGGCAGCCCCACGTGAGGGCAAGGGCGGCTGGCTGCGGCACAGGCTGCGGGAGGAACGAGCTGCTCCGAGACAAAACCTTCATCCAGGACAAGAAACCAGGAAGTGACCCAGCTGTCCTGTAAAATGATGCTTTTGTCCCTAATGATTTATATGATGCAAGTACAAACACCACTTTTTGCTGTTTTTTTTCCCAAAGACCTCTTGCAGTAAAATATTAACTGTTCAATAAACGGAGAGTCACTTGATCACCCTTCTTTATCTTTCTCATCTGCGCATTGCATTATGTATTCATTGAAGAGCATCCAGAATACACAACTCCAGAATTCAGAGCCCTGAATACACAACTCCTGTCTTTGGGGTGTTGCACCAGAATATCAGAACAAGTCCCATGCATTAGTGAGCTGAGAGCATTGTAATCCTGTGTAATTAGATGATGAAATTAGACGGTTGCGATACCGTCCCCATTTGCTGCTAGAGATCTGAGGAATAGAGATTAAGCTCTAAGTGTCTATTAATTTTTGGTGCTCAGTTTCAGATAATCAGAGATTAACTTTTTAATTTAATTCAATTTAATTGTTCATGCCTACCAATTAAATTGCACTTCACTGGTTCAACCTGCTGAGGAAACAACAGCTCAGCCAACACTTTCTGTGCCTTGAAATAAACCTCATGTTAGGGGGATAAACTGAGATACAAAGCAGTATTGTGGCTTGTTCAAAATGAGCATGAGCTCTTATGACTGTGAGATGTAACCTGTCTTTTCTGCTTATGTCAGGCTGCACCAAGAGCCCCCAAAACGGTGCAGCCTCCCTCTGCCCCTGCTGCGTGTCCCTGCAGAGGACTCATGCAGGAATGGAGCTGCAAAAACACCTCTGACGGATAAAGCTTTTCCCCCCCGGCATAGGGTTGCTTTCCTATCAGTATAGTCAGATATCATGGGATTTTTCCAGACCTCTCAAGTGTTGTTATTTTTCATCAGGTGAAAAGTTCTCAGACTGTGGTTGATTTTTTAACAGTTTTGCTTGGGTCCATTTTCGCCCCCAGGCCAAAGAATCTCCTTGTCCACACTAAATCACCCAAAGTCTTTATAATATCCCAGTAAATGCCTCTCTCACTTTTCCTTATATCAATGCCTTTGCCCAGCCTGACAAAATAATCACATGAGGGCAAGGGACACGTGGTAAGGTGAGCAAGGAGTCACTTTTGCAGTAAGCTGGGGCCGAAGACAAACAAACTGTGCAAGTGTGATGCAAGCCATGATCTGGCTTGGAAGGCTGCCAAGCTGAAGGCAACAGAAAGGAGATAAAGCACACACCAAATTTTACAGTGTGCCTGTGACACCAATGACTGACCCCAACCTCGAGGCTAGCAAACTGTTAAGACCATCAGTTCACACATCGCTGATTGGACTTGACTTCTAAGCCATGGACTCATCTCTAATGGTGATGTGCATTGCTTTGATACATATATTTATATATATCAACTCTGCTCTTTAATGCCTCCTACGGTAGCAAGCTGTTTTCTCTTCTCCCAGAGTCTCCAGATGGTGCCGAAACCTTCAGAGCTTTTGGGCTCTGTTTGTTTATTTTTAGCCAACTTCCACACTTCTGCCCTACTCAGGATGTCTCGGTGTCTTTCCACATACCAAGCACGTTTGCATTCATTTGGTTTCTGCCCTCCTTGTGAAGCCCCTTCCCAAATGAGTCAGCATTGAATCATCACTTCTTATTTGCTGAAGGCTGGACTAAATCTCTGCTGTTCTTCCTCTTCCCAAAATAATTTGAAGATCTAAAGTCTGTTTTTTCCTGCACTGCAATCTGTTACTTGCTTACCTGCACTCTGGAGCGAGCCCAGGGATGATCTCCACGTGGATCTGAAGCTCTGTCAGTGGAGGGGCAGCTAGCACAAAAAGTGACTGATCCGACGCAACAGTTCCCATCAGAGAGGAGACAGGGAACCTGTGAAATAAGGGCAACCAGGCGTGTTTCAGCACTGAGCAGAATTGCACAGGCAGGTTTTGCATGGTAAAATTGTCCGGTTTCTAGGAAGGTTTGGTTATTATAAATAAAAGAGAGAACCACTGGTCTCATGTGCTTTTGGAATTGCACAAAATAAATATATTCATGATATATATGACACAGTGAGAGGGATGGCTCTTCCAGAAGAGCTGCGACCTCCTCCCACACAGTCGCAGCCTGCAGCTGCCTTTGGTCTTTGCTTCTTCCTGGATCAAGACACACAAACTGATAGAGTTATTGTGGCTTTCCCCGATCTGTTCTTTAATGAACAAACACTGAGAACAGGATTAAGAGCATTGAGCTCACAACAGAGCACACTGTCCACTGCTCTGCTCTGGGGCTTCCTGTTGGATTTGCTCAAGGTTCAGCTCTACTCTCCAGTGCATTTCCTGGCATGAGGAATATCAGGATTTTCCTCTCCCCTCTTGTATTCCTTGAAAACTGCAATTTTATGGAACAGGAGAGAAATCTTTCTTGGTCTGTTCCTACAAACTTCAGCTCCCTGCAGAGAGCCAGGGACATGCAAGCCCCCTTCCCCAGTGCCGCAGAGCAAAATGCAAATATTCTCTTTCCTTTCCACTTTTCCCTCCTGACAAGCCCCTAGAACACAATTATTTAACCAAATAATAACTCTTTGAAAGACTGGTCCCTGCAGACTGACAACAAAGGCAAGGAAAACGCTGCACTAATTATTATCTTCCTGTCCTTACACAGGCCTTTCTGCAAGGCTCTGCAACCAGGGAAGATGCCCAGATCAAGACAGACAGGATTTCGTCTGGCTTGGGGAAATTACCACTCAGACATGTGTCTTCTATGTAAATTCCCTTCTCAGCTTAAACTCTTTTAAACAGACACACTACTTACCCAAATGATTTTAATAACTGTTTTTAACAAACACACTTAAAAAATGATCCATTTCCAGATAACTCTGATCCTGGCCCACATTTCTCCAGGTGGTGTTTAAACCAGGTTCCTGGTGGTCTTTAAAACAGGTCCCTGGTTTTACACGCTTTCCAGGGCTCCTTTCTCAGCTCACCTTGCATAATTTCTTTGCTGGTGTGTATGACTCTGGTTGAGACGGACAAACCAAGAGGATAAAATGCTTGTCTGATTATTCATGTATTCCAGTCACTTCTCTTCCTGTGGAAAAAATAAACCCAAAACATAATCCCAACATAACACGAGCACTGTATGAAATAGTTGCTCTGTGGGAAGTGTTTTCCCTTGCTCCCAGAGCCATGAAGAAGGGCTGTGTGTGGAGGCCTCCGAGAAGCGTTTCCTTGTCCGGTGTCAGGAGCAGGCAGCTGAGCGCTGGCCGACGGGGCAGCCGCGGCAGGGTGTTACCTGCAGCCCGTGCTCTGCACAGGCTCCTCCGTGAGCCCGGGCACAGACTTGCCTCTCTGGTCAGGAAACGAGCCGGGAGATGCCATGCCCCGCGGGAGATACTGCTTGCGGGGTGAGATTCTCCAGTTGCAAGGGCCGTTGCAGCAGAAATGGACCCGGCCAGATGGAATGTTATGGGTTTGGTGATGAAGATGGGAACTAGGCCTTCTTCATCCTCTCTTTTTTACCTCCTGCTGCCCCAAGCTCCCCAAAGGACAACCCAGATAATTAATCTAGTATAAATTTTCTAGTATAAATTATGATCCCTCTCTTTGACCGTTTAGCTTTAGCAGTAGATTGGACAGAAGGTCAGCTGAGCTCATGCATTCTTTGCTTTTTAAAACACTGATGATTATAAATGCTTGATTACTAGTAACATAGTTTAAAAAAATCTCAGTAGTAAAATAGCTAAGAATATAAATGTGAAATTTAGCATGGAAACATATATTAGCAAGAAAAAAAGCAAAAGTAGGTATTTTAAATGTTGGAGATCCTCATTTTTGGTTTAATATTTCCTTTCAATGCCTTTACGAATACTTCATGTGTTAATACCTTTTCCAATTCAATGAATGTTTTTGTTTCAGGGGCAAATTGATCCTTCTCAGAAGAAGGATCATTTTTTTCTTTTTGTCCTATTATTTTTGCAACATCTTAAATTTTTTAAGCACAGCTAATATTTCTCGCTTCTTACAGCTGCTTTGGTTTGGAGTGCTGTGAGCAGAGCCACGGCACAGACGCTTGCTGTGCTGGGACATGTGACATTTTGCTCATCTTGGTTTGATGACTGACCACTGAGTTCAGATATACTCTGCCAGCACAGGCACAATCAGACGATTTTGCAGTCATAAATGTAATTGTCATGGGATCTTAGTGCAAACACCACCTGCTTTTGTCCCTTTCCCTTTTAGCTCTAACTCAAAAATTTAGTCAGAATATGGGATCACTCAAGCACAGGGGCAGCACATTTGTTAGGAAGGAAGATTAAATGGGTGAGTGAGGACTGGGACAGATTTGGAGAGAAGAAAACTGCTGTGCTGGCCGGTCAATGTGAGGATACCATAGTATCTAAGGGGTGCATACAGCAGGGGTGAAGTGCACTGACTGAGTAAAAGACACTTTTGTGGTGTTTTGCTGCAAAGCTTGGCAAGGCTGCCCTCGTTTCACACCCTGCCTTCCTTGCTAAGGCATCATGATGGAAAAATCAGCAGAGGAAAACCCAGACCCTGCCTGTAGGAAGGAACTTAAATCCTACAAAGACTTGTTCTTCCCTTTTCTAACAGAGAAACAAGCCTTGAACACTGTCCTGTTTAGCCTAATTAAGTCATATAATGCTATTAACAAGAAAGAAGATTATCTGAGACTCTGGAGAAAAATAAAATCCTCTTTTAGTCCCTTTTTTAAAAGTCAGCATGATGGAAAATCATGCACAGCATGTGACTGGTGATGCCATTAAAGGTTAGTGTCACAGCAGCTGTTTGCTCACCTTTCATGGAGAAGGGGACACCAAAGCAAAGCCTCCTGAATGGGCTCTCCTTCTGAGGGTGGCTGTGCTGGTGAGGCTGCAAATATATTAAAAAGGAAGTTTGGGGAGAAGGGGGGGGAGGAGAGGGGGAAGAATGCAGGTCTCCAAAGAGTTTGGTACCTACTTCCTCCAGAAAGCAGTGCTCTGGAAGACAAACTTGCTCTGACACATTTAGTTTCCAAAGCTTTCAACGTGTCTGTTGTGTGTCATGTTGAAGTTACTATAACAAAGTCTCTTGCAAACCTCTGAATTAATGAGAATCATTGAGTTATTCTGACTTTCTGGACAGCTCAGGAATTTCACCTTGTGATACACAATCATACTGGAGAATGGACATAAACCCCATCCCCCGCTGAAGACCTGATGCTCCAGCAGAACCTATCCCCAAATTTCCACATAGGAAGAAGGGCAGCCCTGGCTTCTGCTCCCCTTCCACCACTTGTTCTGGAGACTAAACCTGACAGCACCTATGAGCCAAAGTCAGGTTTTCAACTCAGAAACACTGGGTACCATTTTTAGTCTCAACCAAGGCTATCATTTTTGCAGTGTCCCTTCAGCATTTGAGAAAGGAAGAACACCAACACCTGGGATGCTGTTTATGGGGTTGTTTGGGATTTTTTTTTTTTTGTATTTTCCTCCTTTGGCTTGCAGGAGCAGGGTGCGAGTGGAGTTTTGCAAAGCCCTGTTTTTTCCAGAAGAGGAAAGCTCCTGCTCAGCAGTCTGTAAGCGCCCTCTGGTGCAAACGCAGCTGGCTGCCTTGAAAGAGCTCTGCCCCGCAGAATGAGTCAACCAGTGACCACTGCTCTGAAAACTTCCTTGCACACAATGACTTGGCTGTTTTTGACAGGGGAACAAGCAACACCACCCCTGTACTATGAATACAGTGCCCTCCAAGAGATAACACCCTTGGTAGGTTGGACATTGGCACTCCACGTTTGAGTCCTGACTTCAAATTGGGATTTGTAACAATAAATGAGCTTAGTCCAGTGGATTGAGATATCCACTTGATAACTGGATCAGGAAATGGAAATGCCTTACATGGCTCTTTAGCAAAGTAAAGACAAGGTGGTAGTAGGAAGGCTGTCAAGGGGAGCTCCAGATGGAGCAGATTGCACAAGAAGATAAATGTGAAGGCAATAAGGGATGGCCTGGTTTCAGGGGTGTTACTCGTGAGACATGCGCCAGGAGGACAGAATGATGGCTAAAGACTTGCTGGCAATAGGACTAGAGCGCGAGGAAATGGAAAAAGCCTTGGAGGAGATGAGAAGAGCTATGCAAGTTTAGTAAACTGAGCTTTACAGTCAGAAAAAAAAGCACAGGGAGAAATTTATAGCTAGGTGGGGATGCCAAAGAACGATTAATGAGACAATAACACATCAGGGCAATAAATCACATCAGTGAGATGCAGAGACATATCACAGAGCATGTAGCTACTCAGGAGTTAGAGCACTCATTAATTCATCCAGGCAAATGGCCTGTCAGTCAGGTTGTGAAGGCAGGGGTTAAGCCTGGGCTTCTTCAGGCTCATCGCACTGCCAAAGTGGAAGCCTCTGAAAAACAGGGAAAGAAAATGGGAAAGAGATCAAACCCAAAGAAATTCTGAAATACGGGATAAAGTTGCAGCTGTTACTGAAGTGCTAGGAAAACCCAGCTGCTCATAATTATCTTTCTATAGAAAGGGTATTTTCCAGGACAGTAATTTGTTGTTAGTTGGAACAGGCAGAGATGTTTGGCAATCCTGGTGTGCTTTGCTTCACCTCCTGGGTGAAGGCAGGATATGCACCCAGGGATGCATCACATTCCTCAGTCCTGCAAAACTAGGGCAGGCTGAGGTGTGAAAGAGCGGTAAGAAGGGAGTAAGAAAATTACATAAAAAGGGAAACAAGGAAAATAAAGGGAAACAGGTATCTATTAATAGAAGAAATGGAAAGTGCCAAAGAGTTTGATGCTCTTGCTTCAGGATTCCAAAGCAAGATTTATTATGATGAGATGATTAAGATGAAAGTGGAATAGGAATAAGGAAAGAGGTCAAAGGCTATTCAGTTTACAAATTTACATTTAGCAGGGCCTAAATTTATCTTACTTACTTTGGCTAATGACTTAAGGAAGTCTTAAGCTACTGGGTTATAATGGGGGACTGACATATCCCTGGAGGACTACAGAAAATTAACAATAACCCCATTTTTATAAAGGAGGTCTCACAAACTAGTTGATTGAATTTAGATTCCTGAAAATTACTGGGACAAACCATTAAATAGCCAATTCCTATAACACCTGGAATACTCATAGGTGATTAATAAATGGACTGGGGTTTTTTTAAAGAAAAAAAATGTTTAAAATAAAACAAAAAGCTCATTTGCTGGACTGTTGATACAGAGAAGGGAAAGCAATGGATTAGGAGAGCTTTTACCAATATTATTGATATTTCAGTGTTGCTTAAGCTAAAGATCCTGTGGAAAACCTTACCTCATGCTGAGACCGTGTCTTTCCTCTAGTGATTTGTGAAAAACAGAACGGTTTTTGTAGGGATGCTGAGGGCCTCTTTGTGGGGGACAGCATCCTGCTTAGGAGTGTTTTGGGAACAACATACCTGCGCCTCGGCCCAGAGCCCTGCCGCTGGGGACTCATCACTGCCACACGGACGTGTCCTCTCAAGCAGGGCAGATGGGAAGCTGACTCCTGGCATCTGCTGCTTACCCAGCTGCGCCAGACTGCAGGATCATGTGCAGCACTTGCACAGTCACGTACGGGTAGGTGATTTCAATAGGAGAGGCTGCTACCAAAACATGTGCATGTTTTTTACTTATGCAGCATGTACAGCAAGGGGAAACTTGTGGT
>JAWLRI010000980.1:444374-458097 GCA_034781795.1 Crypturellus tataupa
CAATAGGAGAGGCTGCTACCAAAACATGTGCATGTTTTTTACTTATGCAGCATGTACAGCAAGGGGAAACTTGTGGTTTCTTACTGTCTGCTGAAGCACTTATCTCTTATCCGCTTCTTGTGACTAAGCCCCTCTTTATTCGTCTGAAAAGGCTTCCTCCTTCTCGACTGATGTTTTTTCCTAAAAAATATTCTGTGCATGCTGCATACAGTCAGGCTGAACACAGGAAAGGTTGGGTGGTGGTGCCAGCAACGTCTCAAGGAAACCTAGTTTGCATAAACCAAAGCGGATGCTTACTCAGGTTGCTGGGCATCTAGTCACACTGTTGAGCACGTACAGAAAAATCACTTTGCTTTGCTATCATTCTTTACTTGGTGAGGAAGCTACAGTGCAAATATCCCTCTGAAGAGAGAAAAAAAAATTGAAACAAAGATCTACCAGAGAAAGGATACTCTTGTTCTAAGTTTTTAACACACATCTTCTGTTGGTCATGAGTCATTAATAAAACAGATCAAGACATGCTTAGCAAAAAAAAAAAAAAAAAAAAAAAGGCAAAATATAGCCTGTAAAATAATCTGGACTGAAATGAATTTGAAAAGCATGAAAGACCATATGTGACATAAAGTTTGCATTTCTTGTGCTGCTGCAGATGTTTCAGAAATATTTGAAGCACAGCAAGCCCTTGAATATTTTAAGCACAGCACCGAGATTTAATTTCCCAAATCAATAATGTGCTGCTGCTCTAAGCTGATACATTTCCAAGGGAAATCTCTTTCCATCTTTATTCAGGGCCTAGAACAGCTGAGGCTCTGGTCTGTGCACTGGTGACTTGACACACAGAAATAATACCACACTGCAAAGCTATGTAAAGGAACAGCACATCTGGTGTCAAACCAATTTAATGACCAGATGCTGACATTGCAATATACAGTGCAGTGATACTATTTACACTCTGTATTTTTGTATTGCTAAAGAAAACAAACAAAAACATAAGAAATTAAGGGGAGGAGAAGAATTCCTATAGGACGATTGCTTAGTGGGATACACAGCAGAAATCAGACTGGCCAGCTCTTGGTGTGGACAAAAATACAGTTTGGTTCTCTAACTCATTTTATAATACTAAGATTAGGTAAGTAGCTTTCAAAATATATATAAAAAAACTCAAATTATGTTACTCTTTCTGTACCTAGAAATAATAAATGAAGAAAAGCCAAGCTAGGGTCAGTCCTGCAACAAACTACAAAATATATGCGTTTCCATGAAAATGAAGGAAATGAACAATTTTCTTTGGGCTAAGCAATTGTAGCTTAAGAATAAATTTTGCATTGCATTGTATTTGTTAGCCTTCTTCATACAAAACTAGCTCTTTTCCAGCACATATTCGCACTGGGGCTGAAGTATTTGCTTGTGCAAGGACAATTTAGCTGGTGGTATGTAGCCTCGCAAAGTACAAGACTTACTTTATGGTCTGAGCGGTAGAGGACACGAAATATACACATTAAGGTCGAACATAGCATGTCAAGACTCAGCACACTGTTACCTTTCTGAGGCAGTATGGCATTGAACCAAAACAAAATTAAATTTTTCCTCCATGAGAGCAGAAAGAGTAAGAGATATTCTTCATTTTTTTAAATTTCAATTTTTCCATGACTGAAGCCCACAGAGCTACAGTCCTCTTGTTGCATGGAAGAGCCAGAAGGCAGGCGGTGGGGAGGGTAGGATGCTGTAAGCTTCAGTGGAACCACAGTCCTAAAGTGATGAGGTTGCCTTAAGAAACACTACTGTCACATCATATACCAAGAAGAAACACTGCCAAAGAGATGAAAAATAAAGATACCAATATTGCAAAGGACAATATCAAAGAGTTGCTACAGTGCTTTAGTGCTCAGAAACAGCTTACTAGGACTAATGGGGTGATGTATGGGTGATGAGCACAGCAAGCACCTGGACATGCACACCAGCCTGTGCTCCACGGGTTAACAAGTTCCCCAGGTCAAAGGGCTCCCCAATGATGGCAGTGGTGGCAAAACAAAACTGCTTTAAGAGGTTCCTGTCACAGCATCCTTCTCCTGTCCTCCAGTTTTGCTACCAAAACTGAGAAGGGTTGATGTGTGCTGCAAGGCAGTACACAAGGAAGCTGCAGTCAAAACAACCCGGTTCCAAGGGAGGCTTGGTAGAACCAGCCCCAAGTGCAAAGCTGAGCGCCACATAGGGTGTCCTTCAGGAAGACAGAACTAGACCCTGACCGCCTTTCAGTCCTGCGCGCTCCCTGCCACATCACATGCTCTCCTGACATACCTGTCTATACTAGATTCAAATGCCACAACCAGAAAAACACTGGGTATTTCCAGCCATCTTGGTCACAGGGATACTAAAGTTGTAAACAACCTTTCACTCCTAGTTCGATTTTCTGGATTCTCTCCCATCCTTATACCCATGTGAAGATAAAGAGTTCTTGTGCTTCAAAGTTTGAGTGTGTGGTCCTTAACCACATAAATCTCAAATGAGCATTTTCTTCCTCAAGAAGCTGCTTCTGGAATAGTATTTGATTGCCAAGAAGCTCTAAGTTCAAGCTGAAGATGGTTATTGAAAGACATGGAAAATTCCTGCAAGAGAAACTGTTTTTTTTCCTCCTTAATTTTCCCCTAGTCAAAGCATCAATGGGCAACCAATTTAACTAATAGAAGCTGCATTAAAAAAAAAAAAAAATCTTGAAATTACAGTGAGTTGAGGAGCCTGCTTTCTGTGCTGATCAGATAATGGCTAGTGCCCAGTCGCACCTCAGATGCAGGTAGTCTGATACAGGAAAACGCATCCAGCTGCCCTCCTGCTCTTCAAAAAGCTTTAAGTAGCAGTGAAGTAGTTTTTCACAGCAGCCTAACAGGGTATCACATATACAACTTCATTATACTGTGATGCAAACATGAGGTACTTCCAGTTCTAAGACCACTCTCCAATACTGTGATGAGACAGGCAGAATTTACAGACCCTGACCTTTAATGTGGTGTGTGTTCAGCTACATGCATGACACCACTCTGGATCAGTAAAACCTGGAAGTGTTGATCCAGTCATAACCTACCTGCACTTGAACCTACCAGCAGAGGCTGGTCCTTCTTCATGCAGATGCAAATACTCCAAATCGCTCTTACTAGTCTAAGATCTGTTCTAGTAGCCTCTGGTATTGTAGTAGTCAGTTTTCTCTCTGCAGAAATAAAAAGTTCATAATAGGGTGCTTCTGTGGCAAAAAAACTCTTCTCAAAAAATGGGACAAGATACATATTCAGCAAAGAAAATTGGGAGGTAGCATGATCTTATAATAAAAGGACTCTCTCAACTACAGAGCCTTTAATTCAGCATCAGAACGCCTGCCAGAATTCCTCAAGAATTACCTTTAATAAATATTTTTAATATGGGTAATGATTAGTTTATTCTGTTATGTAACTGAATAGGTATAAAGGAGAGATTAGCTTTGGAAACCTCCCGAAGTGTATTAGTCAGGAGCAAGTCTCAAAAATGCGACCCAAGTAATATTTTAAATGGCATTTTATTTCTGTACATCTGCACAAACCTCTATTCTCCTCTGAACAGATACTTGATATGCAGAAGTGAGACTTTATCGTACTACTTATTTGCATGCATAAGTTCCTGCATTTGTTTAAGTTTGAGGACAGCAGCTCAAGAAAAGTCTACTTGTCTTAATCATCTCAAAAGCTTCTTTCTTTTCTTTCTCCACTGTTTATTGTCCATGTCTTCAGTATCGTCAGGAGGATCTGGCATTACAAAGCCATCAGTCATTCTATAGTAGACTATTGTGGAATCTGACTCAACTATGGCCAGAATGACTGACTGCGGGGTGTCGGGTTTGTCCGGTGGTAGAGAGGCTTTCTGCAAGATTTCTCTTATCCTAGAAGAGAAAAAAAAAGTTAGAAATCTGTCCATAATCATGCACTCATGACACAAAGCTAGAAACACACATAAAAAGAACACACAACATTTGTTCTGCTCAAAAGCAAAAGTCCTATAAGCCATCAACACAGTGCTCAATAGCTTCTGGAGGAACAAACATAGTTTCTTAAATAAAAAAGGTTTTGCTTTTACTTAAAAATACATTCAATCCCACAGATCTCTGCTGGAAATGGCTCAGTGTATGCTTCTAAGCCTTCCTTAGGTATACCAGTACATACATCTCAAACCTTCCTTCCACTAACACAAGGTGCTCTTGTTTTCTTTAGTTTAAAAAACAAAATTATCTTAAGACTAGTAAGCCAGTTACTTTTCAAATCAGAGCTGAGGACAGCACTGTTTTCTGGAGTCTCTGTAGCACATTTCTAACAGGGGCATGGGATACAAATACTGCAGGAGTATAACAGGTGCACAGCTTGGGGACAGAACAGTAACGCCCCTAAAGCATATCTCCCTCTCTGTAGTAACATCTGCTTTCTCCTTCACCCAAAGGTCTGGTGGGACAGGGAGTTATATTCTGGGGACAAGTCATCTCTGCAGTGGGAAAAATATCCCCTTCACTTCATGTGCCCATGAGTTCTCATGCACTATAAAATACAGATTTTTGAAGCTGGTCACTGTAGCTGAAAATTAGGCTCTTTCTAAACATATCAGTTTTCAAACTTCAAACATCATCTTCCATTCCAAACCTCTTTGATCCCTTAGTAAAAGCCAAATAGGAAGTGGCAAAGAATAAGCAGCAGCCTGGAAAGTCTATGCTGTTAAAGCCATGTCATAAGTACCCATCTGTGTTCTGAACCATTCATAATTCAACTTGGCTAAATTCAGCAGTGTCTTCTATTTTAATTATAGGCCCACACATAATACAAGGCAAAGCAATACAGTGCAAGGTTAGTCAGTCATTTAATGTAACTGAGATCTTAAGGCTTTATGCCTTAGTGCTTCAGGATGATCTTCTAACACTTCCATCCTTGGGGCCCAACACACCTCCACAAATAGCATATCAGCTGCTATCATCATAAAAAATGAAAATTGTAAATGCAAGATTCTGCTCTTGGCCCTTAACACAAGCAGCAAAAGGAGAGTTCTCGTCCGTCCATACCACGGCTAGCCATAATGCAATGCAGAACATCTGCAGATTAGTGGGAGGGTATCTTTAAAAAGAATAAGCTTTGGAATTCAGGAAGTCTGTATCAGACAAGTGCATTTCCTCTCTTCCCCCTCCAGGCATCATTGCCAGCCTCCACATACAGCATGTTCCCAGAGTTACTTTATAGCAATGGACATTTCAAAGGAGGAGTCAGAAAAAAGCTTTGGGCACCTGCTTTGTGCCCATTTCACTAGACTTACTATCTGCCATGAGTAGGGGGAAAAAAATTGCTAGAAAGGTATGGGAGTTGTTTTTCTAATCTTTTTGATGCACATTCCTTATGAAATAAAAAAAAAAAATCTTGATCTTCTGAAATTTGAAGGAATGCACTTGCTTGACCTCCTAAACAAGGCAAAGGCAAAAGGCCTTTATTAACAGGTACAGCCCTCTACACTACCCACCACACACAACAGCCTCAGTGAATAAAATGGAGTCTTACACAAATGTCCACATGTAATCTCCTCCTAGAGGACTAGTTAGCCAGTTAAGAGGATTTAACAATTAAGTTCATACTAACAGACTAATTACTCTCATCACTGGTGAAACAGCTGGTACAAACACATGATTTCAGTTATAAAAGACGCTTTTGCTTAAGTGTATTTAACACCTCTGAAAATATTAAATAATATAAACATTTAGAACAGATACTCCATCAAAAACGCCAGTATCTTCCATTCCTCAGCATCCTAATCAGCCTCTTCTTCACCAGCCCCAACTTTGTCAGACATATTCTGCAAACATCACTGCCAGTGACACCAAGGAGACTGCCATCACTGTCCTTGGTGCAGTCTCTACAAACCATGCACGTCAGCAGCCTGCACCCCAGGTAGATGCTGGTGACAAGCACTGGGCTGTTAGCACTAGGCTGACTCCACCTGGCTCCTCCTTTCCAACAAGCATGAGGTTCTAATTCCACTCCACTGACCAGGCATCAAGTTTTAAGCAGAGTTTAGAGACTTATCACAGGAAAAAGGTGCAGCCGAAAAACTGTTAGACTGTCTGAAACAGTTAATACTGTTCTGTAGTGTCTGAATAAAATCTTAGCATTTCTCGAGCACAGTCTCAAGGAAAGTCCAAGGAAAGCCCATGCTTGAAGAATGCACTATTTCACCTTCTCATATCCATAAAGGGACTGCACAACAAAACACTCAGTCACAACAAAAATACTCAGTACATGGAGTCCAGAGTAGCCTTGTTCATGTACAAGTTCAGTCTGACTAGCAAGACTGAGTATAGATACCCTACACACGCTGCCTTCATGGGATTTATGCCAATGACTGTCCACTAAAAAAAATAAAAGTTAGAGCTCCAAGAGCGCTCATAGAACAATCAGGCATGTGTGCTGGTGTGTGCACAGGGGAAGCCTGCAGAGCTAAAATATCCTGCGTTCCCTCCTCTACCTTCTCCCCCTCCCTCACAACACTCCGTGGCTTTTCCTCAGGGGAGAGACAGTGCTAAAGCTCAGGTTTCACGGAAAGGTACACCCTGCACAATGGCGCTGTGAAAGGAAGTCGCCAACGGTGAGGGAGGCAGCGCAGGCACCATAAGCAGCACTGGCAAGTTTGCCTTTCACCAGCATGATTCAAAAAGCAAACAGAATGAGACTAAATATATTCTGAAAATTATTATTTCCCTCTATTGCAGATCTTACAATGAAGTTTTCAGAAGAGCTTAGAAACCCATTTAAGGCTGGTGAATTTTGCCTGTTCATTGTTATAAAACTGCTATACTAAGCTTAAGAGCTGGCATTTCTAAAGCCCTCTGCATGAGGGAACCTTAGAAAGGCTTTTCAGGTACCTGCTAACTATATCCAACAGAAGTAGTCTCTTCTATCAGCTGGTCACACAAGCAAATTTAATAACATTGTGCAAGACAATTGCAGCAGCACCATGAGTCTTGTTCTGCGTCTGCACTGGTTACTAGATTCAAACTAAAAGGCCACTGAAAACCTGCCTCTTCTTCAATTACTGTTGTAAGTAATGACTTAAAAAAAAAAAAAAAAAGAAAGAAAAAAGAAAAAAAAAACATCCCCAGACTTTTTTTTAAAAAAACCTTTCCCCATCTTAATTTTTATGAAGACACTTTTGTATCAGGTAGGCTTTCAATGTACATCAGAAATTCATTATATGTTATATAATGGTTTGCTCTGCACAAAGTGATGTTGCCTTTCTCTGTTCAATGAGAAGTATAAGATTAGTGAATTTTAAACAGCAACTTGAGGTTGCAACCGACTGTCCAAAAAATTAGAGTACAGAACAATCATAAAGAAGAGCTATCACGAGCAGCAAACTATGTAACCCCCCCCCAAAAAAAGTGTATTTTCATAGTATATCCCACACAAGTACCACTGAGAAGGAAACACTGAAATCTCAGAGTAGTTTTATGGAAGTTGTATAGCGTTATAGCACTCCATTTACCCTAAATGGATCTATAGTTTTACTATAAAACCCCAAAGGTTTTCAATCTGCCCTTTATACCTTCATGAACAACTCAGTGCAGGCCTTGCCAGCCAGAATTGTCTCTCTTCCCTCCATGCAGGGCAGGGCTGGAGAAGTGACACAAGCTGGTCCCTGTACCTCTCTATCAGAAACCATTCCTCTAGGCACTGGAGTGTAAAATTGCACCACATTTGTACAGACAGGTTCCATAACGGAGAGGACCAAAGCAGAGGCATCCTCTTATAAAGCACAATACTTGTACTTTAACCAGCATTTCTAAAAGGTCCTCTAGGCTCACCACCAAGAAATAAATATTGTTCTATGCACAGCTGCTTGTCCCAAAGTTGGATTGTGCCTTGAAGTATACGAGAAGGAGCAGAGCTGGGGGAAAGGAAATGGGACACACCTTGATGTTTGGGATTTGTTTCTAAACAAATCAGCAACATGGGATGCTAGAAGAAACTCAGTATTTTTTATTAGCAAAAACAGAGAACAACCAAGGCAAATGTCACATGCTTCACTGGTCAGGAAAAGGAAAGTTACTTCTAAAAGGCTGCTAAAGAGTTTGTATTTAGAAACTATTGATTATATTTCCTTCAGTGCTTTACTATGACTAAATTTAAGGTAGCAGAAGGAGTTACTAACAAAACTGTGAAAGGAAGGCAAGATAAGAGTACGTCACACCAAGTACATTTAAAGTACAACCTAAAATTAAAACTACTTCAGATTGAAGGAAGATCTACTTCACGAACTATAGATTTAGGAGAATAAATCACTTCCAACCCTCAGACTTGTTTCAAAGGATGTTTATTAGCTTTAAACCTGAGCATTTATATATTTTTTCCCCAAGAGTAAATTACTATTTTAGCAAAATAACCCTTTCCCTCTAGACTGAAACAAACTTTGTACTCTTTATAACCTGGCATCACTGACTTAATCTACTTTAAGCTCCCGCATTTACATACAAAAATAAACAGAACTGTGAAACATCAATTAATCTGAGAGTTCATTAGGGATGGATATTTTGCTTAGACTGTTATTTGTCTAAAACAAGCACCGCCTAATTCCATTAGGACTAAAAGAAAAAAAAAAACAAAAAACTTTAACACTAGAAAATCCAGATGTAAACATTACAAACTCTCACAAACTTGCTGAGTTTGTTTTATGCAAATAGTTTCTGTCAGCTTCGAGACAGAAGTACCTGTATTTAATTGTTTTATCCCATGCAGGGAACTGCAGTTCTGGGAAGTACTGACCACATACCCAGAGCGCACTGAGACTCTGTCTGCAGTAATGAATGTCTGCTCACTGTCCGTGGACACATGGATTCCTCTTGCAGATTTGTAAGCAAGTATGAATTTACTGCTGAATGTAACAGAGTACAAAAAAATACGTTCTCTGAACCTCAAAAGCTGTGTATGTTTGGGAGAGTGGTCCAAGACAGAAAGAAGTTGTGTTTTATTCCCCAGGTCTTTACTGACAGAAGATGTAGCAAGCTTCTGTCTAAGTGCGCATACGCACAGCATGAAATCACTTTTCAGACTGTGTAATACTATTATTTGCATTGGCAGTCATTTGCTCCAGACACCATAATTTTAGTATTCAGTGAAAGGAGTGCTGAATTACTATGTAGCATTACATTAGCAGGGCAGGATGATCATCTAGTTGTTGGTAGAAACAAGTATGGGGCTTGCAAGCTGAACAGCTTCTGCCTTAAACAGTTAACTGTCATATTTAAACTGGAAAAGATGGAACCACAGAAAAGGTTAAAATGAGTGGTGAGTAGCTATGTGTTTGGTTTTTTCTTACTTTAAAGTACACTCACATTTACCATTTGTTTAGGTATCTTGGGGGTGATTTCCACAGCAACTCTGCTATGGTCTTTAAGGACATATTCCTCGGCTGACAGAGCATCAGCGAAACAGAAATCTTTATGCGACACCTGGGAAGGCCGAGTTTGGCAGGTCTTTGCAGGAGTGGCTCAGAAGAAAACCATACCAGCAGCTCCTACCCAGGCCTTACTGGTTAAGCAGGGAAACACTGCCAATAAGCGCTGCCGATTGAGGTTAGCACAGAATTTCCAGCCCCAGCAATGGGGAAAGAACATTTCCAGCTTCTGACCCCTTCTGATGGCTTAAGTTTCAACATTAAAAGTGAGCTGCATTTATTTGTACTCATACTCTTTCCTCTTTATAGAGGAAGGTTATTGTTACTTTCCTACTTTATAGAGGAAGGTAACAAAAACAAAACAAAAAATTGAGCAAATAGCAGAGTAGATATGTACAAAAAAAACTTTCTGACCACCTACAACTTGGGAAGCCAAGTGAGAAATTTGATTTTAAGACATTTAAGACACCAGATACCTCCAAGACTCTAGCTATCAACAATCACAGCAACAAAACATCTATCACTGTGATAATAAAGAGGCAAGCAACATTAATGTATTGTGCTTCCAACTCCCTCTGGGGGATGCATTTTTAACATCCTAGCTCTATACTACCTTACTTTGAGCCGCAGTTGCAATCTATAGCCCTTTTTCTATTCCCTGTTCCAAGAACAGGGCCGACAGGTTGATGCTGTTCAGTCTCTATGACGACACACCAGGCCTGGTTGGATCAGCAGTGACCTAGTAATGTTTTTCCAAGCATGTGTAGGCAAGTGGATACACAGAGTTTGAACTGGTCTCCTAGAGTTACATAGGACTCCAGTCAAAGCCACTGTATTATTTCACTACTGATGCTTCAGACACCAGGTTCTGAGTCCTGAAGAACATGTTCAATAACATAAACACAGGCATATACTATTTTCCTCCTGACAACAGTATCAGGTAAATGCAAGGCTTTAGAGCACTCACCTGGCACTACAGCCCTGTATTCAGCTCATTTTACTGACAACATACTGAATATATTTGCTCTATAGGAAAACCTAGTCACAAACTGTACTTTTAATCAATGTGACACATTCATTCTTTGCTTCTCTAACACACATCCTTCCAGGAATGAATTCCATTCATACTGGTGCCAGAAAAAGAGCAAACAGTATCACCACAGTACAAACAAGTTCAGAGGCTCCAAATAAAAAGCCCCAATGAAACAGCAAAAGATAGGACATACATGCAGTGCAGTATCTCCCTGTCATTAAAAACCAATTAGAACATATTTGCTGGCATTAACCCAATGCCAGGAATCACAGTTTCCAACCCAGGTGGAAACTTACTACATTAAACAAGCACAACTCCTCAGCACACAGAAGTAATTTCTCAAAAATCCCCTATCCTACCTTGCTGCCTTCTTTCCCCACCCAAAATCCAGTTCAAATGGTAACATTGTGAATTTTTTATGGATGTATGTTCTTTTCTCACATATGCATTTATCTGCTTGCAGAGAGGCTGAATAACACACAGTATTTCACCCTGCAAGTCTTGTTACAGAGATCATGCCATATTTCTCTGTAACAGCAAGCCCACAAGAATGACTGACCACTATTTGCAAATGGAAAATTTTCGGTAACTAGACTTGACTCCACCAGTATTTAATAAGGTATTTTCTCCCCTATTAAAAATAAATTGCTTCTGAAGATCCATTCTCAGGCAAACACATGGCAGAATTAAGAGGGAAGCCTGCTTGTAAGAGACAAACCTGTCATTATAAAACTGAAAGAAAAAAAGGAAAAAAAAAAGCCATAGCATGTCTAAAATATCATTCTGCACACATGAAAGTCTGCTAAGATTGCTGCCAACAGAGAAAGAGGATACAGCAAACAGGTATTCCCAAGGCTTGTTCTACATATTACACACACACACACACACAAAAATGCACTACCATATGATGCACCTAAAATAAATAGCTCAAATCTTTAGAGTTATCATAGGAAGGAATGGCAGATACCAGTAAGAGATAAGGCAGATGCAATCAAGAGAATAAATCATATTGCATATTTGAGGCTACTCCAATAGTCAGAAAAAAATATTTCATAAAAATATTAAAATGGAATTTCTCTAAACTGAAAGTATTTATTATAGTAGAAAGCCATAGTTACGTTTCTCTCCACTTGAGAATTACTTGGTCTTGCATGTACCACGAGGAAAGCAAGTATCTAATGGGTATTTCTGAACAGATGCAAGTCAAAATCATAGCTCAAAACACAGTTAAACATTTAATTCTACGTAAATAAGAGGAATTTCCGGTTAAAAATAACAGGATTATACTTCAAAAGCAAAAAAGCAGAGGAGACCAAATATACCAGGCTTATTCTTGGGATTCTACAATAAGGAAAAATAAATATTTATTCTTAAGCAGGTCCAAAGAGACTTCTTTCTCCTTTTCCTTTTAGGTACTTTAAAACACACAGACATGAGAAAGTATTACCAGATTTCCCAGAGAACAAAAATTCAGAACCAGAATGTTCAAAGCATAAGATGTGAAGGTTTCGTATTCTAATCTTGTCTCAAACGCATACTTTGACACCTGTTGTTATCTCTGAGGGCACATGATACTTTTAAACATGAAGTGTTTATCAACATAAAGAGGCAGTTGCTGTTGGAAACTCGCATCAAAGGATTAACACTTCCAGGGAGGAAGCAAAGAACGGATGCAGC
This sequence comes from Crypturellus tataupa, assembly GCA_034781795.1. Classification (NCBI taxonomy): domain Eukaryota; kingdom Metazoa; phylum Chordata; class Aves; order Tinamiformes; family Tinamidae; genus Crypturellus; species Crypturellus tataupa. Next base: position 456,523 of record JAWLRI010000980.1, read on the forward strand.
CCAGAAAATTAAAGAAATAACAACTTTACATATATGTATGTCACAATACCCAGAATATCTCTGCTCATAGGTTGAAACACATCTTCTCTCTGATATTTCTGCCTTGTTTACCTCCTCATTCCCTTCCCAGCTCCCAGTCAAGCTATCATCAGCCTGCTAAACACATCTACTCTTCATTCTACCTTGCGGGTAATTCGGTCCAAACTAAACTAGTATCCTCACCTTTCATGACTCAGTGATATGTGCACAGGTACTGGCACCACCACAAGTTCACTGTCCTCTTCTCTTTCACGTGCATGTAAACATACGAGCTGCAGTTCTGCTAATCCAACGTACTTGACTTCATGCCAGTTTCTCCCTGGAAAGATTCAACATTGATGAGACAAACCAGAACAGAAAACACAAGTTTTATCATTCAGACCCAAACTTGGAATTTAACATTTAGGTCCTGATTTCCTTCCCTCTCCTTCAAGAATTTGCTGTGAGAGATGTCAGCCAACTGCTGAGTTCGCCTTCAGAGAGGCAGCCCTGTTAAAGGAACCCTAAAGAATGAGTAGCAGTCTGACTCCAAAGCTACACTGAATGATGGCAGATAGGGATCTGATCCACAAATCTTTGTTTTACATATGGAAAAAGATGACAAATTGTGTTTATCTTGTTTTGAAGTCATCTGTACCATAAAACTGTAGTCCAAGTTTGAAATCTACCAATACCTAAGCTGTGAATAGGTGCTAAAAGCATAACAGATCCTACAAAATTTTTCCCTTCTGCTTCGAGGGATGAGGCTAAAATTTTTGACGTCTGCAGGATTTTTCTGTGGAGGTTTAACAACAACGACAGCAGACACAGGACTTTCTGGTCCATAAAATTTCTCCAGTCCCTGACCTTGAAACTACCAGTCTCCAAGAGAAAGTACACTGGCTTTACTATGCTGGCTGCCTACCTAAGTACAGTCCCTTCTCAAGCATCCCTTTTGAAGAAGTGCAGACAGGATGTTATGCATCACATAACTCTCTTTATTCAACTACTGTAAGACATTAGAAGACTACACTAAGTTTGTCATAATTATTGCTACCAGATTTCAAAGTTTTCTTCTTTCCATTTGCAGAAAAGGGGCATCCTCATTAGGCTGGCACACAGCAGTCATTTACTAAGAGGGAATTCTGGTAACTTTTAATCTAAAACAGAGGATTCTGTTATCAGAACAACTTCAGGTATACAAGCTTTTATACCCTAATATCTAAGATTACCAAAACATTTGCTGAGATGTCTGTTCACTTCACTGAATTACCTTCTAAGAGGTCCAGGTAAACTAGGAATGCAGCATAGATCTGAGTACTGTCAGATACATCAAGGGACATCATCCCGGTGAACTGAAACCCAAAACACAAAGAAAGTTCAAGTTGCATTAAAATCCACAGACCAACCAAGAAAACAGTTTAAAGCATTAACAGGTGATTTTGCTTTCTCAACAGGATCTTAAACGGTCTCTTTTCAACATCCCCCTTGTCTTAACCTACAGAAAGCAAGCAAAACAAAACAAAACAAACAAAACGGAATCACGGCAGCTTCACA
>JAWLRI010000980.1:461881-494222 GCA_034781795.1 Crypturellus tataupa
GGCCGCCGCCGGGCGCGCAAGCCCCGCGCGAGTCGGCGCTGCAGGCGCCCACCGTGCTGCTCGCCATCATCGCCCGCAACGCGGCGCACGCGCTGCCCCACGTCCTGGGCTGCATCGAGCGGCTGCGCTACCCCAAGGGCAGGATCGCCCTCGGGTAAGGGCGGCGGGCCCGCAGGAGCGCCGCGGGGCGCGGGGACAGCCGGGGCGGGGGTGCTGATCGGCCCCGGAGGGAGCCGGAGATGCACCCGGGGAGCGCGGCGTGGGGCAGCGCGGCAGGCGAGGCTGCCCGGGGCGCTGGAGCAGCCTGCAAATCCGTCCCTCGGCCCCTGTCTGCAAGGGGGGGAATCTTCCCATCTTAGCGCAAGTGCTTGGAGCAGCAGGAACTGCCTGAAAGGATCCAAAAGTAATGCGTAAAATAAGAATGGGATGTAAGATAAAAAAGGGAGATATAGGGCCCGATCTAAAATTCACCAAAGTCACTGGAAAGTTTTCTGTTGGCTGCAGAAGTCAGTAAACTCTTTTGGTTGAAGGGATTTGGGGACAGCCCCCATCACAGCACTGGTACTAAAGCATTGTTGAACAAACAGTGTTGGATGTTGTTTTAAGAACTGTGGGGATGTCTTTGCCACTTGTCTAAAATACTGCACACATCTTAATAGAAAATTAGTGGCTCATTTAAAGTTGATTAAGCTTTAATCAGTTTATAGCTGTGTTGTTGTTGTTGTTTTATTTTGTGTACTTTGTGTGCAAAGTACACAAAACCAGTCCTGATCCTGTCATATATGTGATGTTCTGCGCAAGTGAACTGGTTCTGGGGTTACAACCTGATATATAGCAGTGGATCAGTGTCAAACATATTTGTGTGTCTGTAGGTACCTGGTCCTGCTTTAATTAGCATCAGTAAGAATTTTGCTGATTTAGCTAAACAAAAACATCAGAAAAGTCTTTGGATTTTGTTTTAATAGATATGTATAAAAGCTATTAGGAGACTCTAGATACTGACTGTGATTCAGCAAAGCATGTTTGTATCGTGTTTACAAAAATTATTGTAAATGGAACTTGTATGTGCTGACCTGATCACAAAAGCAGGGCACATCCCCAAATGTTTCTTGTGAAAGTGCAAAGTAGGCATTGACTGTATCTACAATTTATTTTGTGTTCCCTGCACTGTGCATTCTTTAATGTCTTTGCCGTGTTGTGTGCACTGCAACAGCTGCACTTGTGGCAGCTGTTTGTGAAATTGTAGTGCAAAATAATTTAAAAATATAGAGATGACTATAAAAAGTGAAAAGACAGTTCTGTCAGGTCTTTTCAAAACAAAGCAGACAATAAAATCAATTTCTCGAAGTAGATTGCATTTCAGAATCTTTGTGCTTGACAGTGTTCTTTCAAGAGAGAAACTACCACGCTTACCTTTTCCTTGGTGTCATTGCATTACCGAAGTGGCAGTGAGGGGTGGTTGTCAGCATTGCATTCCTTCACTACAGCTTATGTTCTACTCAAAAATTCTTGAGTAAAATGGTGTTCTAAAATGCCCAACTGTAGGTCTTGAGGATGAAAGTTAAAAGCATATATCATCTCTTGAACTTTTTTGTGCTGTTTGTATTGCCCAGGGCTTAAATTCAATGGTGCATTCCTCAGACAGGTTTCTAGTGGGGAAGACACATGAGCGACAGCAGAGAAGGGGTAAGACACAGTGAATGAGTTTGAACAGAGATGCTGATAATTTTTCATTCTTATCCTACGTTACTTAACAGTGGTGCTCCATCCTCCTTAGCCTAATAGCGAGCAAATCATGTGTTCTGGATAGTCCTACACTCTCCTCTTTGCTTTGGCCGTAGCTCTTCAGTTTCTGTGATTGTGAGCACCCTTGGAACTGTGTGCATCCTAGTGAGGCAACTGTTTGGTCTGAGGCCAACTGGCATGACACGACCCATGTCCTTTCAGTTGACCGCTTCCTTCCTCTCCCACCCAAAACGGGAAGCTGCATCCAAGCTGCCTGGTGGGAACAGTCTCTGGCCCCTATTAACCCTAGTCATTGGCACAGGTTGGGTTGTTCCAAGACTGTATTAATAACTTAATGGTGGGGATTTCTATGCAGCGGTGCTCAGGCTCTTGTCCTGGCCCTGTTTGGTCTACTGGGGTAAACTTGGCTATAGGTAAGCTGTCTGTGAGCTGTTGATAGTGCCCACTCCTGCTTGGCAACAGAAAATGAACACTTATTGCGAAGTTGGTTTTGTTGATTAAATACAAACCTGTGCTGCAAGTACTGCTGCATTGCTGCTCTTGTGTCCCAGAGTTCTTGAGAAGTGTCCCATCACCTGTGCAGGTGGGAGAGGCAAGGATCTCACACCTTGGAAACAGACTCCCATTTCCTACTTACCTTGTGGACAAGCTGGTTCTTCTGGAGTTGTCAAAGAACAATGCTGAAGGTGGCAGTTGTGGCTTCTTGTAAAGGAGGCATGAGGGGAACAAGGGGCTTGAGCCTTCCCCTTAGATGCCTGTAGAAAGAATAGACAGCATTTGGGTTAAAAAAACATAATGTTGTGAGAAACAAACTAGTGCCCAGAGACAGTAGAGAGGCTTGAGAAAACAAGGGTAATGGGTCCTTGGATCTACATGCTGAAGAGTTTAATACTCTTAATGGCTATTCTCTTATAATGCTGTTTTCTTTTCTAGCTAGGGAGTGTTCTTTGGATGGCTTGTGTATTGGCGTGTCTGCTGGGGTGGACTGAGCTTCTCAGGGCTGTGAATCCAGCCTGAGTTAGACAATTTGGGTGTCTTAAGGCATCTTTTTTTTTTGTTTGTTTTTTTTTTTTTTTTTTTTTTTTTTTTTAAGCGTTAAAAGAAAAGTCCAGAAAAGGTGAAAATCAGTTATCTTTATCTTGGAAAAAAATAAATGACCCAGAAGTTACATAGTCAGTTTTCCCCAGCCCCTCTTTTGGGTAGTTTAGAGTTGTTTTTCTTCTTTTGAACAGTAACGATGCTGAATTTTGCCTGTCCTCATTAATTCCAGAGCCTCTCTGGTGCCATCAGCATAGGCTGAAAAGTGTGTTGTGTTCTCCCAAATGCCAAAGTCTTCCATGTAAAAGTCTTCCAGGTTGTGTTAATTAGCCGCATAAGGTAATTTGCTTTATTTGCTTAAGCTTCAAATGAGAAAAAAAAAAAAAAAGGGTTTGGTACAAATCTGGTTCAGATGAAATTTGATTTAAAAAATGGTTTCTTATCAGCAGCATTTCAGTAGCATTAGCTGCCACTGAATTCTGACAGCAGATGCAGATTTTTTTGAGATTTACTCACTTATAGAGCATTAATTTGTCAGACTGGTTCATCCTGGCTGCAGTAAATACTTGCAAAGTAGAGATGTGCTCATCAGAATGAGAATCAAGTCTGTGCTGGTTGGACCCAGCATTCAGGGGAAATCTTTCATTCCCTTCCAAAGCATTTTTTTCTGTTAATCACACTGGCTCACACTTTTCCAGTCTTTCTACTGCGTGATGGTATAGCCAGGAAAGTTATCCCTAATTCAGTTTTAAATATCTGTTCTTAGCGGTAAGCTGTGCCTTATTGCTTTCTCTCTGACCTTTTTTTTAGCAACCTGAGAATCTTTTTATTTATTTGGAGCTTTGGAGGTAACAATTAGGCCCTCTCGTCCTTGAAAATGTGTACCTGTTTATGTATTAGTGCACGTGTATACTTTGGAAATGTTGACATGTATCGTATGTATCATGTGTGAGATTGCTAGAAAGCTGGCTAAATCTCCGACGGTCGCTTACTGTGATGCTCTAGTGAGCAAATAGTTTAAGCTTAAAAGAACCACATGTAACTGAACATATGAGCTGATGAGAGCAGTGTAGTAATGATGACCTTCATGCTGATGTATTCTTAATTTGGAGCTAGCTAACAATAGTATATCTGAGTGTTTTCTTATTCTGCAGCAGTTCACTTTCAAATATGAAAAGTTTTATGTAGATTTATGTAGACAATTTCCAGTAAGATGTACAGAATACTTGAAACTGCAATGGATATTATTACTCACTGGGAAGGATTGGCTTTCCAGTGTGCTCTTTTTTGTGCTGCTTTCCATGAGTGAAACAAGGTCAATTTAATCTTCATGATCAATATTAGTCACTAAGGAATGCTGAAGATGCCTTCTGCTGCTTTTGTGGGTTGTTTCTGTCCACTGGTGTTTTGGATCTGTTTCAAGTTTGCTCACTTGCTATATTTTGCATATCAAATATTAAAAGTTAAGAAAATTTGTCTTTTCATTTGCTTGTCTTTTAAAACTAACCCTGTTTGGTTTAGCTTCCCTTTCATATTTGTAGAGGATTTTTAATTCTTTTTATTCTACAACTAAGCTTTTAAAGTTATCTAAATAGAGCAAAGAATGAGATGGGACCTGTATCACCTTACAGCTGTGATGAAGATGATGATCCTGTTGTTCAAGGTGTTGCATAGAGTTGCTCTTCCAGAGTGCTTGCCCTTAGATAACACTAAAGGAAAGAATGGGTCTAAAATACTTCCATTTCGAGATGGGGACTTTGAGCAGAAAAGCTAATTAGCCAACAATGCTCTTTATTTTTATTAGGGTTGGAGATAGTTTCTTTAGTCTTCTTTCTTAGTGAGGTAACTTTTATAGGTCCTGTGTAAATGAAATAATGAAACCGTGGGGGAGGGCACCCCATATCGAAGGCTGCTGTTCATTATAAGCCTTTTTATACTTTCAAAGGTCAGAGAGAATGAAGGGTCACCTTGTTCATTCCTGCCCAAGGCAGGATCTCGCACCTCCCTGAGATGTTTGTCTAGCCAGCTCTGAAATTCCTCGAGGCTGGGATTCCACACGTAGTCAAGGCTGCAGACTGTCAAGGTTTGCAGTGTCGTGTCTTATGAGGCCCATTCAAATGTGGGGGAAGAGGAAGGCAGATGTGTGCCAGTGTATTGGAGAACCAGCTGCAACCAAAGTTGGCTGTGAAATGCCAGGATCCTTAAAGAAAAGAACAATTCTACTTGTACATTTTTGGTATACAGGCTATTTCAGTTTAGCATGTGGCTCTGGGCAGGCTCAGTTAGATATGATCCAGATGAGGTCTGCAGCATTCCTGCCACCGTTCTTCTACCTGCAAACACTCTTTCCCTTCTGTGTTGCTTTTCCAGATGGGATGTCCCTATGCTAATGGCTGGATCTTGCAAAGCAGTTACTGTTGGAGTGCATCTCTGGAGAGAAGTTCCTGCCTGGACTTTGATAAATTTAGGATCGAAGTTACCTAAAAAAAGAGAAAATTAAATAGTAGGGCTACAAAGTTAAAGACATATAGAAGGGAGAAAAATAGTATATTAATTTTATAAAAAAGCAAGAATTTGAACACAAGTTAGCGGCAGGTCTGTGACCTCACTAAACTTGCTCTAGCATGCTTTAGAAGACACTCTATGTGAGTGACAAATTTGGAGTTACTGCAATAATTCATATACTTTATACCAGTCTAGTTACTTGAATGGTTAGTGCACAAATACATCAGGTTAAAGTGATAAAGGGTTGTCTGGAGCAGCTATCTAAAAGGGAAAAAATGGCTTTGTGCAAACATTCAGGAGCTGTTAATGTACAGCATGGGAGCTTTTAGGTGTGATATTTTGCCTGCATGCTGCTCCTACATTCCCTGTAACTTTCTTAGAATTGTTTGAAAAAAAAAAAAAACAACAAAAAAAAGCTTGGAGAGATAGGCTTAATCCTTTGTACAGAAGGGAGCAATCAGGTATTCTTTGGCCTTGTTAGGCCAGCTGATTCCTCAAATATAGGAGGAAGGCTTGCAATGTAGGTTGTTACTAGAAAGGTGAGACGACTGGATATTTGGGCTGAGATAACTCCTTTCAGCAGAAACTTCTTGGAAGTTTGTTTCAGCTTGATTCAGGTAGATCTAACAGGGTGATTGACCTTTTTGGGAAGGACAGACTTGTGTGCAGTCTGTGGTTCTAAAAGTCCTCTTCATTTCTTCTAGACCCTTTTTTTTCCATTTGCTTTTGCTTGCTTTACTGTTACAGTAAGCACGTGTTCTTTTTTTTTCAGAAATCTGCCTGTTCACTGCTAGCCAGTGTCTTTGAAAAGAGCCCAGGTGTCTGAGCACAGCTGGATCTGTGGGTATGAATGGTTCATCCTGGGAGCTGTGGCCCATGGCCTGCCTTAGGAGAAGGAAACACGGAGAGAGGGAGCCTTGGCCTGAGGGACCAGAGGTCACAAAAGGGTAGTTTGCCCTGTTGCATCTTAGGACAGACACCAAACCATAGATTAAAGGGCATTTTTGGTGCCTTACAGAAAGTATTACAACAACTGTAATTATTTATCCAAGCCCCTGCGACAGAACGTTTTCACGTAGTGGGTCAGGATGCCCTAAAATTAGCCCCCAGGAGCACATGGTTGGCAGAAGGCCGGGAGCTCACCCTCACCAATGCGTTCTCTCCTTCGGATCTCGACGGAAGACCATATGGGCCACAGGGCAGAGAGGACCAAGACAAGTGCAGGGTGCTGTGCCTGGCTGAACTTGGAATTTCCTTCCTGTGGGATGATGTCTGAGACCTAATGTTATTTCAACCTATTTATGTGCTTTTCATTTCCTTTATTTTAATGAAGTAAAGCTTACACCAATGATGTTTTCATCCTCATCTTCAAAGGTGGATTACAGCTAAATGGAGCCCACATGCATCAAACTTTCAGACTAAACAATGCAGGAATGAATAAGGCAAGATGAGTTTTTGGCTGCATTTCACCAAGATGCCCAGGCCAGGCACGTGGCACTGCTAATAAACTTGTCAGTAAAGAAAAATGATAGATCTTTTTCTAATAAAAATGGAAAGAGATTTCCCTTACTCAGATAAACAACTTCATTCAGTACCCAAATTCAGGTTTTAACAGTGAAATGATTGTTTTCTATGCATTTTTTTTTTTTTTTTTTTTTACCTTTCCCAAACTTCAAGTAATGCGGTATCCTTGAACCAGAGTACATTTTATTACTGTAGAATTCCTCCATTTTTTTCCTGCAAGGTTAACAGAGGGCCTCATATGTAGCAATTTGAACTGTGAAACTGGTACATGTTTTCGAATGCAGTAGAGTTCCATCACCAAAACTTTCTCAGAATCAGTTTGGTTGTCATGTTTTGTAGCATATTGATGCTGTTCCAGACAAATGAGATTCTGCTAAATAGATGGTTTAATGTTATATCAGATACTGAATAAGAAGTTTCATTGTAGAGGGCTTAAACGTCTTTTGGAGAGGCGTTTAAAAAAAATGATCAACTCTTCCAGACTGCCCTAAGGCAATTGCAGGGAAATAAGACATCCTTCACCAGGGTATATCTTGCGGTATATCTTCTGCTTTAACTCTGACCAGTGATTTGTAAAGTCAGTAAATCTTCCCTGCTCACTAGTGTACAACTACAACATCAGGTAAAAATGGCATGAAAAGCTAGAATGTTGTTTTGGGAAGGGAGTATATTTTTGCCCAAGTTTGTCCATGTTTCTTTTTCAGAGACACTTCAAAAACTCGCATTGCTGCAGATGTCTGCATCTATGTTATCCCTGATGCCCATGTATTGTCATATATGGAAGTAAACACACCTCTAAATCTTTTTTATTGTCCATATACATTAACAGAAATAACACACTTCCTAATGTAAATAATATTGGTCTGGAGCAGAAAATGAATTAATCTTGAGGCTGTTGCACCTGGCTGTGATTCTGATAAGAATCCAAATTCATGCTAGAGAGAGAGGGAGACAGAGCACAGGCTTCTTTTCATTCTGAAAGGATTATTTGCTTATTTTTACTCTTTGATCCTTCTGCAGAGGAAGGTTATGCCTGGCTACAATCTGGTTTGCATCTTGCCCAGTGACAAAAACTTAAGTTGAATTAACTGTAAAGTGTTAGCTTGCATCTTGAAGCTGATAACCACCTGCTATCTCCTCTTCAAGCGGATCAGAATCTTGTTTTAGCTGCTTGCTCAACAGCTGCTCTTAAAACAGATATTGCATTGTACTTTGGGGAGTGGAATTTTTTTAAGGCTGTATTTTGAGGTATTTCCTTAGCATTTTGAATCATTCATGTCCTTAGAAGCACTTAGCAGATTAGAAGAAAAGGCTGCATTTTCTAGGACTTAAGCTTGAGTGGCTGCTACTCACATGAAAGCTAAATTTTAAACTCTGACAAATACAAACACTTGGATTTCCTCCCTTCTCCTTTTCCGACTGATTGGTTTGAATCCATGAGTTATTTCCTACTAGACTTCAGCCAAGTAAACTTAAGCAAATTTCCATAGTCAGACTGATAAACAAACTGTGCCATTAAATAACCAAAAGCCACTTGCAGCAAGTTGCAGCAGGGGGACAGTAGGAAGCACAAGCTTTAGATATCCAGAATGCCTGAGAAACTTTTTTTTTCCCCTAGAGTTTTCATTTAGGAGGCAGAGAAGAACACTAAATATAAGCTGTTGCTTGTAATGTTACTGACTCACCAGCAAGGCTTTTATATCTCCCTTTATCACTTCATCCTCCCATAACTTCATATTATATCATCTTTACATTAAAAAAAAAAAAGTAAGATTAAGAGGTCACTGGAGAGGTGCTGCTGTGGTTGCTACACACTGCACAGGGGAGGCAGGTACAGAGCACTGACCTTAGCAGCCTGACTCGGCTGTCATGGCTAGCTGAGCATTTTCCCTGAGGACCAAGTGTAGTCCTGGCTTCTTCATCTTGTAGCTCGCCAAAGGGAAGTGAGGTTTTAGGGTTGTTATGTCTCCCAGCTGCAGCTCTGGGTGCAGCTGAAGATAAATGAATGCTGCAGCAGTAACATTCCTGGCCCTGGGAGGGGAAAGCTAAAGGCAGTCTGGTGCACTGACTTTTGCAGTCTGCCAGGGACTTTGTCTTCAAGGCCGTTCCTGTCCTAGGTGTGAACCTTTGAGATCCTGAGCTTCAGATTTGCTGCTCAGGGAGCTTCAGTGTTGGGGCACATATTAATGCTATTACCGCCCCTTGACCTGTACTGAGAGATAAGATTTTTTTTTTTCTTTTGGAAATTCCCCTTAAAGGAAGAATATTAGTGTAATTGACACTAGAAGCCATAGTGACAACAACAACAAAATCTAACCATAAATGAAAAAGAGAATTACATATTCTAGTCTATTAGGAGAGCAAGAATGCTAACAAAAGCAGCATACTGAAGGATGAGAAATATTTGGGGCAGTGTATGCCTAGGGGTAAGGTTTATGTTTGTGTTTCAGCAGACAGTGAGACTTTAGTTCTCATTTCTGGGAACTGAGGGGTTCCCTCCTGAGTGTAGGTGTCTTCAGGAGCTGATGGCTGTGCTCTGTTTTTCCTTAGTTGTCCAGAATTCAGTCTAGACTTACGTGATTGGAAAAGGGAGTATTGGTGTGCCTGGTTTATTGCTGGATTCTCCAAGATTCGGGTTTAGCATTGTTGCAGCAATAGTATAGTATGGTATCAGTGGTGATCTCACTTGTGGGCCTCACTCCAAAATATGGTTCTATGGTCTTGACTTCAATCAAGGCTAAGGCTAATGTTTGGAGATTTAAGTAATCCACTTTATTTACAGATTCTGTGGGACCTGTGGTGTTGCAAGAAGAGTTGGTGCCGGAAGGAACCATTATTTTTGGTTTTAATGTTGGGTTCAGGATTGTCAGTTCTGCTAGGGTGTGGGCTGGCCGGCTGGCTTGAAGAGTCATGCTTGTTATGATTCTGGATCGACCACAGTGATCAGAAGCTGTTAGAGCTAGTGTTCAGAAGAAAGATTTGTCAGGCCATACTTATTACAGGTTTTTAAGTAGCTTGAGGTTAGATGCGCAATGCTCGTGTTGATAATAACCAATGTATTTTTCATAATGTAATATTGGTTTCCTGGGCACAGTTATGAGCAGAATTAAGGTTGGGCTGGGGCAAGGTGTCTGTGTTACTGTGTTGCGTGTGTCCTACTAGCTATAAGAGCAGGAAAGGTGTTGGTGTCCACAGAGACCAATGCTTTATGTTAAGTTTTCTGTATTGATTCATCTCCATGTTAAGATAAGACCCTAGGGATAGGTTAGGTTTAAGGTTCAGGAAAAAGCTTTGGAAAGCTAAACAGAATCAGAGTTTGTTTGTCTTGCTGGGGAGCTAACAGTTTGGGGCCACTAACTATGGTAAGGTTAGAGTTTATGTTTGGAGGGAAGTTTCATTTTGGATCAGTGTATTTTTGCTTTTATTGTGGAAGTCATCCTCTGTGGGAATTCACTGAAATTAAGGTTGGCTTCAAGGGTTAGAAGAAGAAGACTTGAAAAACCATAAAAAAACAGAAGAGGTGAAATTCAGATTTTTTCCAGATTTATTAGTTCTGTATTTGTCAATGCCATAAGTGCCTTTTTTTGTGTTTTGAAATAGTCTACTAGTTGTAATTGGGATTAGCGCTGATGTTAGTGTTTGAGACAATTACAGATCCCACAAACCTATCAATAGAGATAGCAAGAGGGTTGGTGTCAGTGGGGGGTAGTATGTTCTGTTCTGATGTAGACAGGGGACCTCTGTATATCGCAGCTGAACTAGCTTGCGGGTTAGCATGCCAGTTTTGGAGTCTAAATGTTCATGAGCCTGTTTTATCATTAGATTGTGCAGCCTCAAGCGGTCAGGAGAAGGACATGTAACAGCAGGAGCCAGTGCCCGATGGGCTCTCTCACTGTGCGGAATTCACCTTGGTGAACGTTAGATTTTCTTTCTTGGGCGGGAAGAGGTTCGAGAGCTCTCTCTGCCTCTGGCTTGTGCAAAGCCTATCTTGGTATTCATACACTGCAGATTGATTCTCTGGATTCAACTAGGGCTTATTTGGCTTCATTGTTAGGGTTAAGATTTGGATCTGAATTTGCACTTGGGTTCTGCATGACCAGCAGCATTAAGAAGTGGGTTGGTGTCAACTGTGTACATTCCCTCTTCTCTATTACTGCACATATCACGTCTTTGGTAATACTTTTATTTGAGTTAAGGTCTGGAACTCTATGGTTTCTATGATTTGGCTTATTTCTGTGTTTATCAGGGCCTTCAGATTGAAGGTGGGATTTTGGTGGAGGTTTGTGCCTGATGATGTTTTTGCAAAGTAAAAGGCTTGGAATTTTTTTGGTCCTGAAACAAAGCTAGCAGTAACTGTTGGGAAGAGGCACTAGTTCTTGTAGCTAAACAAGGAGCAGCGGAGGAGTAGATGAGCACTCTGCTCATTTTTCCCAGTCTTATGCTATAAAGCTTATTTGACTCACATAAATCAATTTCTGGACACTGTGACCAAATGATACATGCTCTTTCAATAGGATTGAAATGTGGATTGTTTGTGTTGAATAATCTCCTGGATGATTGGCTTCAGGGTTATGGAAGAACCTACTCAGATTATTTTCAATAGATCAGTAGAGAATAATAATTATTTTGGGAGTTTTTTTGCCTCTTCAAATATTTTTTTTCATCCCACTTTGGCTCTTTATGAGGCTTTGGTTACACTCATTTTTTAAAACTCTAATTTGAAATGAATTCAGAGGGTGCGACTGAAATATGATAATGTTGCTGCTGCTAAGAACTTCCTCTTAGTTTATAATTTCTTACTTAGAGCAGGACTTATACACAAACTGTCATTGCTGAGCTGTGGAGGGGGCTCGTGATGTGTTTAATCTATTTCTCACTCTCGCGCAGTCTCTCATGCCTCGCACAAACAAGTTAGTTGCTGCTTCCACAAAAAGTCATGTCAACGGGTTGTTATTCCAGGCTAGTGAGCTCATAACTGTCTGCTGGCAGAACTCCCCTCTGACTTCTTCATACAAAATAACACTGTTGCCAGGATTTTTTGCCTAATACCTGAGCCTTGGAGGAAGTTCTGTTTCACAGAAGAAGAGGGAAACTATCAGGGACATTTCCTATACTTTTAACTAGAAAGTTCTTACTTGTCTTTTTGGACCAGCCTGTCTTTATATATGATACAAATTTTAAGTGTCTGAAGTTTGTTTAGAGCTAGACTGGGGCTAAGAGAAGTAGTTATTTCTTTGATGGACACAACAAACTGCAAAGCCAGTGCAATTGTGTTAGTTCAGTTGTGTTAGCTGAGGTGGTATCTGATTCTGCCACCTGTGACAAGCTTTGAACACTTTCAAATTTGCTGTGTTGTTGGCAGCAAGGAGATTTGTATGACATCTTGCCATTGGTAATCACCTGCCTGGCAAAACTAACCAACTCCTGCTGCAATTGCAGAATGGGTGGCCAAGTTAGGTACTACACATACACTTTTGGAAAAGACCACAGATAGGAGCATCTAACAGTTTGGGCCAGAACTGGGCCAAGGCTCTGGAAGATATTTTCCTTCCAGATCTACTGAACTGATAAGATGCCTTTCTTCCAAGATCTTCTCAATCAACAACAGATAGAGCTGTGACATGGTGTTAACTCTGTTATGCGAGAATGCATATATTTGGAAGAAACTAGTTAAGGAGCCAAACAACTGAGATCTAAGCTTGTTAGACTCTGTCAGCGATCTGAATGACTTCATCTAGTATTTTTAAACAAAAGCCCTACCCAGCTTATTGCTACATTACTTACAGTAGTAGTCTATAGTGAAATGGACTTGTAAGGTGTGAACTATTTGCCTTTGATAGTAAGTTTGGAGCCTGAAAAACAAGCAAAACCTCCTCAACAGAGCTGGTTGCTGGGAAAGCCTTTGTCCTCTGCTCTTCCAGTTCTCCACAGCAGTGATTGAGAGAAGCTAGCATGTGTTCAGTGGAGAGCAAAATGACTTTTCAACTGAGGCACAGTTTTCCCTTTTTATTTTTTTTTTTTCTGTGAGGATCTGATTGCATTTATTACATTTATTTAGCAAATCCCTCTAGTTGCTGGTTGTTTATATGACACATTGATTGATCAGTGCCTGCTGATAAGCCACATTCATTGTGCTTCTTGTATGGATTTCAAATGAAACTCTTGCTGGTTTATTTCAAAAGTGTTGCTTCAGAAAAAAAGCTTCTACCAGTTTCAGGTGAAAAACAGTAAAAATGACTTGACCTATAAGTGGTGAGCAGTTGATGCTAAGACCCTTAGAATACTTAAGGGGCATTAAGCAATGGTTGGTGGCCTGTGGTATATGTAGTGGGTATGAAGAAGAATTTATGTTATCTTATGTGAACAAGTTGTCACCTATCATCTGACTTTTTTCACTGGATCACTAGAATCACAGCTTAGAATCAGATTCCTGCAAGCTCAGTAGGATCTGTTTTCCCAGGCTTTGAAATTCCTGTCTTGGACCCAGCAGAACCCCAGTTCCACTTGCTGGACTAGCAGTGTGATGCATGCGAGGGCTGTTTGGCTCAGAGTGTGGCCCTGCTACAGCAATCAGATTTAAAGGCTGCAAGTTTACCTGAGAGTCTTTCCACTGATGTTGGAAAGCTTTGGCTCAGGCCTTGTCTTGCAGCACTTGATCCCTTGGCAGTGACTAGATCTGGGATCCCTCCCATTCCAGATAGCATAGATGGAAATCATGTTGTGCAGAATAAAGGCAAATGAGTATTTTATTTGACTTGATTTATCCATTAATTTTGGATGGAAGCAGCTACTGAGATTTCTTAAATGTCCAGTTCCCTTTTCTGTTTACATCCGTGCAGTGAAGGGAAAAAATTAGCTATCCTCAGACTTTATTTGTGGTCAGGATTAAACCTGAAGAAGTTAAAATGAATCAGGCATTCACATTCTTTTCCACATGCATTTACCACATTGCTGATGTAGTCTTCAGTGCTCTGCACTCCCTTAAATTTTCACATCTGCAATGATGTTTTCTAGAAACTTGTACAAAAAGAGAAAACTGTTGGAATAGGGTCCTGTAGTGTAATTGGAACAAATCTCATCCAAATCCTTCCTTTGTTTAAATGTCACTTCTTTGGATCCTTTTTCCTTAGTTGGGGATAGGAATGCACAGCACTTCTTACATTGCTCTGTAGTCAATTTACAAGGTTAGGGAAATGTTGAGAAGTTGACATTTCTGTTTTTTTCTCTTCCCTCTGCACTTATCTTAGCTGTTTGCAAAGCAACAGTTTTTGATGATTTTGAATATGAAGGCAGTCCTTTCCCAGAGAAAAATATGTCTAACTCGGGAATTCATGCTATGGCACATACGTTGACCCAGCAGTAGCCATGTGTCATGCACATGTGGACCCATGACTCCCTCCAGAGGGAGGCCACGTGGATTCCTCTTCGTGTGAGTGCAATATGAGATCACAGATGAAAGGGATTTAGACTCAGTAATTTAGCTAGTCTTTGGAATGTAAAAGTGGACATGCTTTGCTTAGGCAGAGCTCTGGTAAATTATGAGGTGTGTAATTTTGTAGTATTAATCCAGAGAATCTTCACTTACTGCATGTTATTCCATGCTGCATTCTCTTTCTGAAAAAAAAGGAAAATTCTGTTTCACCACCTGAGTGCTGAGAAAAATAGAGTTTAGCTGCCGGGTTTGACAGCTATAGAAGCACGTGCAAAAAGACAAAAGGCAGTTAATAAACCGGAACCTCAGCCCTCTGTCATCCCCCCTCTTTTGAAGCTGTGTCTGAGCTCTGCGAGGGGCAGCCGCGAGGGCAGCAAAGGCAGCACGTACTCAGTGAGCTCAACAGATCTGGCCTAGATTTGAGGACCTTGAAAGAGCACTAAGCTGTGGAGAGCGTTGTGGAGGCTGGGGTGGGACTGAGCTCTTGGGTAGAATTCATCTACATTTAATTCTTGCAAACTTGTGTAAAGTATGCCTGATCCTGGGGATGTGTCTTTTTCTCAAATACAAGTGCTGTACTGTTTATAAAAAACTGTAGAACCACATCTCTTGCAATCCAGGGCTCTTTTCAGTGACAGAGGCAAAATATTTGGATAGGAAGAAAAGTTTTGCTTCTATGTTTTTTAAAAGCAACTCAGAGAAACCTGTTCTGAAGATTGCCTTGGCCATAAATTTACCACTAGACTGACAAGTACTGTCTGAATGTGCTAAATAGCTCTACAAAAGCTGAATGTTCATAATTTATCTTTGAGGGAGCTTCTGTTCTACTATGTCTAACAGGAGGACATAAGACTGGCAAGTTATTTCCAGCCCTGACACTCTCTCCTCTTCTGTCATTTGTTAAAAATCTGCTAGTGTCTTTGCGTTTGTTTCCTTTCCCTGCAAGGTGGAGGCTGTAATGCTGCCTCGGTGCTGTGCTGGAGGACCTGAACAAGGTTCAGTGGCCTTTGGGTATTCCCCGGAGCCTGTCAGCTTCATGCAGCCTAATTCCCAGAGACAACCTGGAGATCAAAGCGAGAGCACTGTGTAGAGGCAGTCCCCGGCTGGAAGTCAGACGGCTTTTACTTAGTAGGTTGGCCGTTTCATGCTTGCAGAGTGTCTTTTTTTAACATATTCAGAACAATCTTGATGTATGAAGCATTGTCACCTTTCCAGCTGTTTGCACATCTGTCGAATGTGGTAGACAAGATTACAAGTGACATCCAGCAAAACCCTCACTTCATATATGAAGGCTGAATATTTCATTTTCCTGCATGGATGTGCTGTGGGGTTGTATGGCGTTTTTGCTTGTTTGTTCATTTTTCCTCTTACTTAATAGCGTATAGAACATTTTCCGTTGTTTGCCAGCAAATATGACATAATCCATTTATTTTGAAGCACTGTTTCATGCCAAGCAGTTCAAGTAATCTCTGTTTTACAGTATAAGTGGCTACTTGGGAAAGGTTGGGCCAAAACTGCAGTCTAAAGTTCCTAGTTGGCCTCAGCCAAGTATAACTTTACAATAACGTACTCATGACTGTGAGCTTTAGCTTGATGACAGTGGAAAGCTGAAATTGGCACGAAGGAGTTTGTAGCAAATGAAATCTGTGTCAGTGAGAGGGTAATGAAACCCACTATATTTTAGTTTGCTAAAAAATTCCATAGATGAAGAAATTCCTAGTCTGGCCCATTGCATGCTGTGTACAGTTAGCTTCATGTTGTGGAATTGTGGAGGTTATGTGTTGCTTGGGCTATTAAACTGCTAAGTATTTTGTGAGAATGCATTAACACTTTGGTTGCTGATTTTCTGATCCTGAATTACAGGCAGTTAAATGACTGACTTGCTTTCTGGCTGTTTCTTTTCAGTGGCTCTTTCTGAGGCTCTTTCAGGGTAGCCCCTGAAAAGGTAGGACCTTCAGTTCCAGCCCTGTGACTAAGCTTGGTGGTTTGGCGTCTGCTTGTTCTGTGCCAGGGTGAGGGGTGTTAACGGAACAAACCGTGCCATGCTTATAGCTGTGGATTAATAAAGTCCGTGATGGTGGTGTGACTATGTCTGCCAAATCTGTGTGGTGAGTATGGTAGGATGCAAGATGTAGGTTTGCCCATATTGGTTGTAGGTACTGAAGAGCAGATAAAGAGAGAATGTGATATCCCAGCCTTCTCCTGCACTTAACCTTGCTGACCAGGTAAACCATTTCCTTGCCATACAGAAGAAAACTCTGTAGCTTTTACCATTTTAGCATTTGCAAACAATATCTAGCTGATTAGAACTATGCCAAAGGTTTGAATTATTTTTAATTTTCCTGCATTACCTTTTCTATATGACTTTCTTAATGTCTTAAGAGGCCAGAGTGTGTGTCCTAGTTTGAAGGCAGGTTGCCCTGGCCTGCACCCATCGTGTCTTTTCATTTCCTTACCATATAGCAGGCAGCACGGCTCTAGGAGCAGCTGCCCCACAGCAGATCTACACGCCGTGATCATCCCCTTAGCTGCGCTCTCAGCCTCCTGCATGTGGCTCCGATCGGCAGCAGCTGTTGTGGACACCTTGCATATCCTTGGAAGAGACCAGAAAGATGATTGGGTGCATTTCAGGCCTCATTCCTTGTTGTCTTCTGCCAAGGGGTGTCCAGTACATAGCTGTGGTTTTATTTATTTGAGGTGGCATTTTTGAAATTTTTTGCTAGTTCTTGATGCCGTGGTCAGATTTGCATCTCCTGTAAAAAGTGGCTTCCCCCACCCTTTCAAGTAAAAAACTCATTTTTGTCTTCATTTGTCCATGTCTGTGCTAAATGTTGCAAGCACCTGTTTTTGTTTGTTTTTTTTTTCTTTTCCCTTATGGTTGTCCGATTTGCTAGTAGGCTAGCTGATCAGTACAGATTGATGAGCTCTAGGAATTGGGAAGGAATTAGCCTTCCTGATGGCTTACATTTGTTTCTATATTCCCTGTCACCTCTTCTTGGTGACAGCATTGTTGAGTGAGAGTGGACAGAAGTTACTGTGCTGCATTTCTTAACTGTGCTCTTGGAAACTGCTTTTGCCTGTGTAGGGAAGGTCTGAAGCTTTATCTTACTCTTTAAACCTTTAAATTCTCCCTGTGAGAATGCAACAGAGGGGGCTTTGGTTTGACAACAGTACCTCCTGCGTTTTGACACCAGTGCTAGGATTTTCCGGTGCATCCCAGAGCTGTTCATCTGGGGCATACACCTATCACAGCCTTCTCGGTGCTAAACAGTGAGTCTTTCACAAAGAAATGCAGAGTCATGTTTCTAAGAGCAAATAGTCTAGGAGATTTATTTATAGTGTAGGCTCTGCCAGAGTCACTTTTCTTAACCGCTGCACCACAAATTCTTTGCATAGGCCTTGGAAGGGGAGCAGTAAGCAGCGCCTGTGTGCACATTGCCAGCCAGCAGGGAAGCTGAGAGCTGATCCTCATCTACTGAAGGGAAGGCTGTGCAAAAGATCCAAGTTTTTTTCTTCCAGAAGCTGAGCCCTTGGCATTTTATCTCAGTATCTTTTGTGAAAGGCCATTCCATAGGATGTCACAACAGAAACATAGTACTTCGCTCTAGGTTCATCAGCCCACATGCACCAGGAATGCTAAGAAGAAGCCCAGGCTAGTACTTGGCAGGGGGCTTTTTATGTTTGCTTGTGCACCCTTCACTTGGCCTGGTGATTGAGTCCAAATTTTATTCCTGACTTTAACTTTCCAAGACTTTGTGGATGAAGTCGATCTATTGCTCGTGTTGAAATGGCCATGTATCGGTGGGGCATGTATATGCATCAGCTTTTTCTAACTCTGCAGCTTTTTGTTTTTTTTTTGAGGAAGTTTTCTCCACAGGCTAGGACAATATGAGCTCCCATATCAATTAGTGCAAGTTTAGTACCAGCCGCTGCAATGCAACTGCCGTCCCAAAATCTACAGATGTCATATTCTGCCAGCTGTTGCACAAGTGAGTAGCTGAATGCTTAAACTCCTTCACACCTGCTGACCTGGAAGATTCCTCCTGGCATTTTTGCCATGTTTTCAGAAATGGCTGCACATTCGCAGGATGGTTAACTGCTGAGGTCTGCATGCACCTGAGTACGCAGGCAGGTATTGGCATGTTGGAGAGCAGGGCTGGAGGGCTGCATGCTGCATCCCTATTGATAGTCCCCTCCAGCCTGCACGAAGAGCAAAGGATTTTCTCAGCCTGCCTGGAAATGTGCTTTGACTCCAGAGCTAACTTCGAGTAGCCTGGGTGACCATTGCTATTGCCTGATCACCGCTTCACTGCACTGTTGGTTTGGTTCCTTCATTTTTGCTTGCAAATGTTCCTTGCCATCCCGACTGCAGTTCTGTTTTGAGAGAAGTCTGCACTGCAGTCGCATCTGCAGGGAACTGAAGGCACTGAGGACTCGTCACAGCAGCACGGGTGCCCTTGCCCTTGTCCGTCGTGCAGGCCCGATTCAGTGGCTAGTGGAGGTCCCGTGGTTTGGTTATATTGGGACTATACTATGCTTTCCATAAGAGAAAGTCTGATTTGAAAACAAACATAGGCCAGGCCCTTGAATGAGTTATCTTTATTACTGATACTCCATGTGCTTAGCTACTTCAAGGGGAAGCTTTCAGTTTGAAAATGCAGATAAGAATCATAAATTGCTGAACAGAATGAATGAAATCCATTTTTCCTCAAATATCAGAAGGCCAGTGAACTGTGGTCTGAAACTCAGTGGAGGTGAAAGAAACCTCTCTTGAATCTGTAAGCCTTACATCAGGCTATGCGTAGAGTTCGGAAGTTCAAGGGGCCTCCTGCTGATGTGAAAATATTAAATGCTGTTGCTTTTCAGTGATTATTAACTTTGAGCATCTCTTGCCTTCTACACACATTCTATTTTTTCTTTTCAGAGACAGTTTTTTTCTCAGTAGCTAAGCTTGCTTGCTTGCTCCAGAAGTGGCTTGATGTGTTTTAAAACAAATAATTTTCTTATTGTTGTTCTAACAACTTCCAATTAGTAAACCAGACTTAAAATATTCTGTTTCAGTTTCCCATTTCTTTGAATCATTTCTGTCACCCAATGTTTAGGAAATGGCTAAAAAACACAGCCATTTAATACTTTTTTTGTGTGTGTTACAGTGACTTTAATTAAGTCTTCTAGGGTATGATTAGAATTAAAGTGCATTCATGATGGGAAAAAAAATCATATTTCATGTCTTGAAAGTTAAGAGACACTAAGAATGTCATGCCTGAAAGGGCATCTTCGTAGCTTTTTGGTGGAAGACCTGAGTGCACCTATCTCAACTGTATTAGTTGTGTTCAGCTAATACTGCTCTTCAGGCTGGCGTAATCCTGAAAAAGTGTCTGTCTTTTATTACTAGAACCAAAAACCATTCTTAAGATTCCTCTTCCTTCCCACTGGCTTGGGTGCTTTAATCTGAACAGCTGCATTAGCTGGTGTCTCAATTAGTGCTGGTGGGAACAAGCTTTCCTTTCAGCTAACCCTTCAAAAAATAGGAAACTGTTGCAATTAATTCCTCGGATGAGCAAATTGAATATGAGGCCAACAAAAGCCCTGACCACGTGCGTGTGAGATTTGCTGCACTTTGTGGCAATTGTTCCAGTGAAGCCAACTGTGCTTGGAAGATTTGTGAGGCCAAATGCTGATGTTTCTTTTTTGTTTTAAAGATCGGGGGAGAGAAACAACATAAGGGGGCAGAACTAGTTCTGACAAGACACTGATGCCCTCCTGTTTGCTAGAGGCTGCGGTTTGCAGGTATGTGTCATGGCTCTGTGCTATTAGACACTGCCCGAGGCTCCTGGGCAGTGAAGCCCTGCTGCTATATCCAACAGTGCCTTTACTCGGAAAAGAAGCTGCCCAGGGAGGTCAGTCTTCTGGTGCCTAATCTTCTCTTTCAGTAGGTACTCAGCCCAGCCATAGCGCTGGCTGGAGAGCGCAGCATGGCTGAGAAATTCCACGTGGCTGTGTAGGAAGGGCAAGGGTTCCAGCTGCTTTCCATATATACGCAGCTCCATACATCTGTGAATCCTCCTCTAGTGTGCGCTTGGAAGACCATCGATGGTTCCCAAGTTGCTGCTGCTGCCAGCAAAATCCCTTATCCACATGCTGCTGAAGGATACAGTTAGAGAAGAGATGTGCTTGCTGCATTCCTGTGCTGTGAGGTCCTGTTCCTGTACTGCTGCCCAGCCTGGACTGTCACTCGGTACTTGCTCCGCACTCCTACACAATTCCCTACCGCTGATCTGAGCGCAGACGGCCTCTTCCCTGAGAAGTGACAGGGAAGTCAGTGAACGTAATTGAGCTAAAATAAGTGTTAGCAGGAAAAGCTTATCTGTTCATAGCCCCTGAACTGCAATGCCAGCTTGACTGAGTGCCACAGTGTGTTATCCTCTGATCCCACTGAGATCCATAGTCCTTGGGGTGTCTGATGTTATGGGCTAAGGGATGGATGTACAAGCCAGGGCTGGGAGTCCAGGGAACAGCACGAGTTTCTACAAAGCAACAGAGTATTTCTTTGCTTTCACAGATGAATGAGACATAGGAGTTTGGGAAATGGGGGTATACTGCCTTAATGTAGTAGATGTTGAATCCCACTTTCCCTTCACACACATATACAAGAGGCACTTGCAATCAGCCTGCTTGGGGCAGCATGCAGCATGTCCGACAGCTTTGTCCTGAGCTGCTGCAGTCATGCAGCTGCATCCTGTCAGTTCTCCGCTCCCTTGGAAGACTTGCACAGGGTTTCACAAGTGTTTTGTCTCAGATTTTCCTTTTTTTGGTTCCTCCACCCCTTTAGGATCCACACTTTCCCTTCCCGTCTCTTCCTGCTACACTGGGCCCTAGTCTAGCTAATTAATCTCTGTCTCGCGGTGGGAATTGCCAGTTTGGTGGTTTTGGTGTTTTTGAATTTGTTTTCTAAATTCAGCAGCAGCATTCTAACAAAAGGGGAGGAAAAAAATGACTCGCCTGTTACTTTATTTACTGTTTGTTTTGGGAAATCTAACCCCAAATTTTTATTTAACTTGTATGAGGGCTCCATTGCTAAATTTTATTTTTTCAGTTATTTTTGCCAAGACTGAACTTGTACCAGAAATAAATACAGTCATCAGTCAGGATAAACAGTGAGGTTAATTCTCTACACAGACTGGGTAGCTCTTTCTGAGCTGCCCAAAGTGACTGAAAGACAAAGTGGCTCCTGGTGCAGGATCCAAACAATTTTGCAGGCCTTTAACAAGTTTTATAAAGCTAGGAGTACCTGCAGCCTTTCCTACATCTGCTCTCCCTTTAGTTGGCTGTTAAAATTCATATACCACAGACCAAGAAACAATCATCTTGTTGAGGACTAAAGCAAGCAAGAGGCTCCATCCTGCCTCCTTGCCAGCTCTGCATTTTAGAGTATTGGATTCTAGCTCCTCGGAAGGATCAGCCCAGTTGGTTTGTGTAATTCATGAGTCCAGTCTTGTATAAACTAATGGCCTTAACTGAAATTTATCTGTCTGGGTTCTGCTAGGTCTGTGTATTTATGATGCACTGAGTTTCAGAGTGGCAACCCTTGCATGTAATTGTTGTAAGCAACTTTGGACTGTGTGGTAAGCTCTTAGGAATGACCACCACTGAATGAAGTAGCATGACCTTTCCATTGACTTTGGATGAGTCTCTGGGGGTTTAGGGTGTGTGGCCAACCTATGACTCTTGATTCAGAGGAACTTGCTGTTGAGCTAAATCCTGTAGCAGGCCCTGTAAACTGAGGCACTAGCTGCAAGAGAAAACCCCCCATTTCATATCCCCTGAAATGGGGATCTCAGTTTCCCTGGGACACATTCAGCTCAGTCCTGTTTCACCTAAAAGCTGCAGGGGTCCTGGAAAGTAGCCACCACCTCCTTCATCAGAGCTATTCTCAGTGCAGCCCCAACCATTAGGTTGTTTCCTGACTGTCTTTATCCAACAGGTATGTGCTTGGTGGGCCACCCTATCCTGAGTGTCTTAGTTTAGCTGCCATTGGAGTAAGTGATTTGGGACCCCTTTATTTAAATGATAGAGATCCAGTCTTGCTGCTCTGTTCTTTGCACTGATGGAGAAAATGAATCCATTAACCTCCTCAAGTCTTATCTTTCAAAGCACTGCTAGAAAGCAAAAGGTTACTCCTCCTAGTTCTGGTTTTTGAAGACCAGCTACCTTCACTTCTGACTCTGCTTTGGAGAATATGGTTTTCAAACATGAAGTACTTAACCATTGTCAGAAACCCTTTCCCTCTATCTACTAAAGTGAAGAGTTAGTAAATGTTAAGTTTCATAGGAAAATTACTGCAGGGCTGTAGCATTTCCCACAGCACACTGCAGTGCAAGGCACACTCAAACAAGCCGGAGGGACACAGTGTTCTTTCTGTCCCGCTGTACTTTTCCTGTAGAGACGATGAAGATGAATATTTTCTCCTCTGACCCAGTGCCTTATTTATAAATAAACTGTAAATAGCTTGAGAGGGCAGGTTGGGATGTGAAGTAAAAGGTGGCATGTGGTGGGTTTTTTTGTTGCTGTGTTTTGGGGGAGAGGAGATCAAAACCTAAATTAGCTCTTTCTTGCAAGTACAGAGTTTGAGGAGACATTATCAGGCTAAAAATAAGAGCAGTCTGTAAAAGAAGCTGTTCTAGTCTATTGCTGCTCACACATTACTTAATTAAAATGATAGGTATGTGCAGTTGTGCTTGTTTTTCCACCATTCATGGTAGTTGGGATGCAGTACTGTGCTGAGCCTGGACAGTGAGGGCTTGTATCTATGGCAAGATGACCGGTAAAAGCCGAGGTAAATACTGAAGTGGTTGTAGTTTTGCTGACATAAGCCCCTATACGAACACCTTTCCCCCCTCCTTTTTTTAAATTCCATTTATCAGAAATGAGCTTAAATCTGAGCAGAAAAAGCTGCATGTTGTTGAATAAGTGTGTCCATTTGGAGTTATATTCAGTTAAATCAATTAATCTTTCAATTAAGCTTTCTTACTCTGAAGAAGCCTGAGAAGAGTGGCAAGAGTTTAATTCTTTTCCTTGCCATGTCACACAAGCTCTTTACCTGCAGGATCCTTTTTTCTTTAAAGAAATTCTAGACATTGTTAAACAACTCTTGGACATTAAGCTGCTGCCTTTTTTTTTTTTTAATGCAGAGGTCATCAGTAAAACCTGCCCCTTTTAAAAGAATCTTGCTGTTTAAATCTTCTATCCCAATCCATAGTTGCAGGGAGTGTGTGTTGGCTTTGGGAAGAGGTGTCCAGAGAATGTCATGAAATTCAGCAAGGAGATCTGTGCAGCCCTGCATGTGGGGAGGAAGCTCCCGCAGCAGTGGCACAGGCTGGGGAGCAGCACTGCCTAGAGGAGTTTGGGGTACAGGAGCCCTGGTGTGTAACAGGCAAGCTCAAGCCAGGAGAATGTGGGGATCACAAAGGAGCAGGGACAGCCCAGCAGCCCCTTCTCAGCCCAAAGTCTGGGGTATTTCAACAACCTTCCCAGGTGACCCCTATATCCTCACATGTCTCACAGGTGCCCCTTATCAACATCTCACCTTTCATATTCCCATATCTTCTAAACCCAATTCAGAATACTGATGCAATTAACTCATCCTGTATATTCCCATATGGGTTGGCCTCAGAAATTCCTTTATCCATCAAGCAATCAGACCACTGTTTTCATCTCTGGCCACACCAACCTTCCTTCCTACATATTCCCATAGGAGACTAAGGCAGCTTCTCTGCATGTGTCACGTGCAGCTTTGCTGCCGCTGCACATAGGCCTTTCCCAAGAGAATTGAGCCCAGAATGCTTTCAGCACAGCATCTTTCACGTGATACTTTCTGCCTTGTGAACAGCCTCATCCCCCGGCTCAGCATCACTGATCCAGGCACAGTACATGCGAGGGCTGTTCTGTGTGTGCACCTGAAACCTTCCTGCCTGGTGGCATCACGGCAAGGACAGCTGGTTGGTGTTCCAGGCTGGGCAGCAGTGCCCTGCTGGCAGCAGTGGTGCTGCTGCGCTTTGCAGCGCGAATGGCTCTACTGTCTTGGAACTGGATTAAAACCCAACAGGATCCAGCTGGTCCAACTGTGTGAGGCAGTACTGAAGTTTTAAGTGTAATACTCTGCCTTTACAAGCCCTATGGATTGTGCATGAGCAAGAAACGTGGTTTATAATGTTGTGCCTCTCATGGCCTGAGGAGTGGTTGCTGCCAGGAGGAGCTCAACGCTTATTTTCATTTGCCATTTTCCTTAGCAGTGGTAGCTACTTAAAATGACAGCACTAGCCTGATTTTCCATACAGGAGTATTTCTAGCACCATACTTTTTTCTGGGGGAGTAAGTGGACTCCAGTGGTTGAGATATTGCAGTAGGAGCAAGTGCTGATTTCTTTTGATGTAGTTAGTTAGAAGTGAATTGTTCTGAAACTACTGGTGATAACTGCTCTTGAGAACGACTTGATGGTTGAAACCCAGATGGAAATTTTTTGTTTGCCAATTTGCTAGTCATAGGGCAGGTTTCATCCAAGGCATGACGAACTTACTGCCTTTGAAAAATTTGCGCCTGGAAATGCTGCTGAGTCCTGGAGACAGCAGCCCTTGTGCCAGGGTGTGAATTTACCTGCTACATGTCAACACTGTTGCAGCTTGGGCACCAAAAGGGCATTTTTCTTCCAGCAGCTTTCTCAGGGGTAGATTGGGAGATTTCTCCAGGTTTGCATTGAGGTGTCTCACTTCTGTCTGGAGGCTGTTCACTATGAACACTATGGGTCTTCAGGCAAGCTCAGCAACCTTGGTCGGAGCTTTTAGTGTCAAGGCCCCTGTGTCTCTCGGGACACTGGTTGTTGGCCTGTGCAGCAGAACTGCATGGGGCTGGATCATCTGGTGCCAGGAGGATTGGAAGCTGGAGTGCGCTCAGTGACCATGCCTGGCCTGCAGGGCCAGCTCCTGAGGGCGGGCCCGCAGGAGAAATGTCACAGCATGAGTCACCCACAGGCCTTCAACATTAAGGTTTCTTCCACTAGTCAGTATTTTGCATTAGCATGAGCAGGGGGCTCCTTGGATTCTGTCCGTGGAGCACCCACCCTGTCCTGGCACGTGACATTCCCAGTCCATGGGGTGAGGCAACAGGGCTCGAGTGCTCAGCGCCCGGCTGTGCAGCATCAGCAGTCGGCTTGAGAACAGGACCTCAAACAGAACAAACTTCTCGTGCTTCTAAATATACATATATAGACTATAGACTATATATATATATAGTCTTTTTGGTCTACTTATGCTGGACTACTCATCCCATGCAATACTCCATCCATCCTTCCATAAGGTGAACTGATAACTGAAGGGATGTGACTCTGAGAGTCATCATGGAAAATTCACCATGCAGGTGTTAAGAGCAGGATTAAGTCCTGTGTCCACTCCAGGTCCACAACAAAGCGGCTGTGATTGCTGTGAGGCAGGATCAGGTTGCTGTAGCAGACAGTGGTGTGCAGTGTGGCCTAAGCTGAGGGGTTGTTTGTGGGCAAGTGGGGCTCTGCTGGGCACCTGGATAAGGACCTGCATTTCTGTGGAGTTGCACCGAGTTCTGCCAGAAGTGCCATTAAGGAGCAAGTTCTGCCTGGGTTCAAAGAAGCAAGGAAGATCAGGAACACAACTTCTGCAGTAGCATCAGAAGTCTTGTAGGACAGGGCAAATGGGAAAACCCGAGGGAGTTAATGCATTTGTCTTATGTTTTCTCCTTAAACCTAAATCTTGTGTTAATGGGGTTCTTTGTGCTGTCATTTTTCCAGGGCAGCCACTGACCACAATGTTGACAACACCACGGCAATCCTTAGAGAGTGGCTGAAGAACGTGCAGAACCTCTATCACTATGTGGAGTGGAGGCCGATGGAGGATCCCCAGTGAGTACTGCGAGTGGGGGCTGACTGAAGCTCGTAGGAGCATATATCAAACTTCTGGGTTTTCTGGTTTCAAACCAGGGCACATATCAATCATCCAACCATTAAAACACAGTTTTTGCAGTGTCTGTCCCATTTGGACTCTGATAGAGAAGGGTCTCTGACAGATGTGAAGCAACTCACGCAGACCTTGAGAGCAGAAAGTTTCCATTCAGTTGTCTAGCATCTGCAGCTGTTCTGTTTGTGTGGTAAACAGATCACATCAAAAGCTTCAGGGAATAAAAATCATCATTCTTTATTTGCAAGGAATCAGAGAATCGTAGCTCATTCCCATAGTTTATATGAAAACTGTGTCCCTGGCATCAAATATTCAGTAAGTTCTGAGCTAGAGAACTAAATTTAACTCACCACTGCCTTATCCCTTCACAAAACTTGCAGAATCATTACTTTGAAATATGCTGTTAGGTTAGAGAATCCTCTCTTAAGGAATGAAAGATGACACGT
Source organism: Crypturellus tataupa (assembly GCA_034781795.1). Classification (NCBI taxonomy): domain Eukaryota; kingdom Metazoa; phylum Chordata; class Aves; order Tinamiformes; family Tinamidae; genus Crypturellus; species Crypturellus tataupa. Next base: position 488,554 of record JAWLRI010000980.1, read on the forward strand.
ATCTATGTGCAGACTTTCAAAGTGGAAGAATGATGTTTGTTGGTGGTGTTTTCACTTTTTTTATCATCATTGTTAATTAAGATCAGCTCTTCCATGTTTTGTTTTCTGTTTCTATGTTCTGGGAAAAATTGATCAGCTTTCCTTTTGCTTGGGCTTGCTTGTACTTTCAAGGTCCTTAGTGCAGTGGTGGGGTTTTGTCCTGAAAAACAATTCATTCCAGGGAATGAATTGTTTTTCAAATTCTTCCATTGGAATTCTACTTTCTAAATGTTGTCTTTTTAATTATTTTGTAAAAAGTTTTTCAAATCCTTAGCATCTTTGCTGACTTATCATAGAATGCTTAAGGTTGGAAGGGACCTTTAGAGGTCATCTAGTCCAACCCCCCTGCACACGCAGGATCACTTAGTGCATGTGGCACAGGACTGCGGGTCCAAGCGGGTTTTGAAGATCTCCAGAACATTTAGCTCACATAAGGATCTGTCCCTGAGTTTTCTTCCATCCTGTGTTATGAAGATTTTGCTTTTAGACATGATCTTGAAAACAGAGATATGCACACAACTTTGCTCACTGATTGGGCTCCTGGGGTTGGGTGTTGAGTGTTTGCTGATTTAAAAGCCGATATCAGGATGTCTTAACAGTTATTAATAATGCCCAAACCCTGAGGGAATCCAAAGTACTGCTCATTCTCCACATTCCCAGCTGTGTTGATTCTACTGGCTTAAAGAAGTCTTATTTATAGTCTTAGACTTAAAACCTAGCAGAAGGCAGAGGACTTTCTACTAGGAGGTCAGATGAGGTAAATCAGCTTCAGTTCCTTCCAGTGGGGTAGCCCCTGCTTACGTCATGGGGGGCCTGGCCTGCTGCAGAAGAAGCTGCTGTTTTTGTTAGCGCTGTTTTGCCTGTGGCCGCTTGGCAGGAACTACTGCAGAGTTGCTTCTTCTCCAGTGCCCTGTGTGTATATGCCAGCACGAAGGCTGGAATCTGTGTCTCTCAGAAACCTGCCTTTCATTTTTTTTTTTTTTTTGCTCTCTTGGGTTGCCTGAGGTGACTCTAACTCTGTTTTTCTTTTGCCCTTAAGGCAGCAAGGGAGCATGATGAGTTTTTTTGACATTAATAGCCACTAGAAATGGGTGCGGTCATTAGTTCTTTTTTATTTTTCTTTGCTAGGTCTTACCCAGAAGAAGCAGGACCAAAACATTGGCCAAGTTCCCGATTTACCCATGTCATGAAACTCCGACAAGCTGCCCTTCGTGCTGCACGAGAGAAGTGGTCAGATTATATCTTGGTAGGTTTGAGGAAAATAAATGTAGGTTTGATTTATCAACTCTCCACAGGCAAAACCTTCTGAGATAGTTGCTCGGGTACTGGGGCTCTTTCCTTTTATAGAAGCAACTCGCTGTTTGCAGTGAGCTGCCTTGTGCATTTGTTGGTCTGATGAGCAGGAGAACTTGGAGCTGTGGGTTCTGAGTTTCTCCACAGGCTTTCTCCACACAGTTTTGGGCTCACGCTTGGGATCGTTGTTTGACAGGACCACATATAGTCCTCGTGGTGAGTAGGTCCCCTGCAAAGAGCTCCACAGATTGCAACCCAACCTGTTATTGATAAAACTTGAGATAAATATTCAGCAGATGTGGGAAGATGTGTGTCTTGGTCCCTGCAGCAGCAGTTAATGGTGGTGTTCCCAGCAAGAGGAGGCTGTGAGGCTCTTTTTTTTTAATAGCTCTTCTTGATCATCTTCACAGAACAAGCCTGTTCTAAATTTGGGGCAGTGTAATTTTCCCTTACAACTCCCTTGCCCCAGTTTTAGAGTAACATTCTGTGGAATCAGAGGGGAAGCTCTGCACTTTTTCCAGTCTTACAACTGTACTGCTGGGGCTGCCACTCTTGGGTTAACCTATAAAGGGCATTTGTCCTGTGATATGAAAATCCCCGTCTGAAATATCTCATGACTCTGGACACCTTATTTCCAAGAAAACACATTGTTTTGTCTGATGACTTACTTACTTTTCTCTCTTCCTGTCTAGTTCATTGATGCAGATAACTTACTGACCAACCCGGACACTCTGAGCCTGATGATAGCAGAAAACAAGACGTTGGTAGCACCGATGCTCGAGTCTCGCTCTCTCTACTCTAACTTCTGGTGTGGCATCACCCCTCAGGCAAGCGACGTTGAGAGCCGTGCCAAGTGGCTGCACAAGCTGTGTGGTTTGAAAGGCCTTCTTGCCTGTGTCTCTGAAGCAGTGGGCTTGTTTGCTGCTTTGTGGTCTTTCCAGCCACTTTTGTAGCGTGGTCTGCTCCCTGTTCTGAAACGAGCTGCCCTGTTTCTGAGGCATGCAGACGTAATACCTTGTAGCCATAATAGTGCTGACATGCGCTTGCCTAAGCTTGCACCTCTATCTGAAGTGAGATTCCAGATCTTGTGCAGGTATGCTTGGGAAAGGACCGTAGGTTTTTAGGGAATCTAGGAATAAGGGACAAGAGAAAATTGCAGTCTGTGAGTGTTTGTTTTTCAAGCTTTGTGTTCTAATGGTCTGGTTCTAGGAATGAGCAAAGTTGTACATAATCTGTGTTGGGTTTGCAGGCACATTACTGAAATTTGCTTCCTCATCTAAGATTCTTCACTTGAAAAAGTTGAATCTGAAGGAAGCAGAGTTTGCTTGAGTGATGCTGTTCCTAACCCAAAATCCTGGAAAATGATATAATTTAAAATGGAGACTCAAGCTTCGTTTTGAGGGCATTTTTCTTCATGTTTTTAAGGTTAAGCACTGTAACAACCAGGGTTTCCACTGAGGTAAATCAGGATTGCTCCACAGACGGTGGTGGATCTCTGCCTGTGTGCACAGCCTCAACTCTGACCCCTTGTGTTAACTTGTCCAGTAAGAGGTTTCCAGCATTACCAGTGTTAGCTGAGAAAAGGAAAAAACAAAATAGCAGAAAATGCATCTTGCAGACCTTTAGGGGAAAGCTGCTCAAATGAGGAAAAAAAAAGAGAGGGAAAAAAAGTTGTTCCTGCTTTGTTTTCATATTTTTTTCTTTTAGTTGCTGGAATTTGTTTCTGCGCTGCCAGTCCCGCAGCCTCATGGAGCTGCCTGCCTTGCCCTCCCGGGGCTCGGTGGGGCACAAGGCCTGGAGCGCACCCTGACACCCGGCCACCGGTGCTGAGCGACAGCAAGCCCAGCCCAGCTCCACGCAGCCCCACACTGAGATGGCCTTTCCCAAGCTGGCCTTAGGAAAGCAGAGCAGCACTGTTGACATTGGCCCCTTCCCTGATTACACGTGATTTATGTACAGCCAAAAGCCCCAAACTCTCCAGTAGAGAGTGGCTGGAGGAGGAGTGTAGTTTCCAGCATTGTTCACCTATGGGCATTCTTGGCTGTTAATTAAAGGTTGACTGTCAAGTCAGGGCTGCCTTTCTGTCATCTGGAAACCTCATAGGATGTCTGTCTGCTAACTGCTTTCCAGTGCTGTCAGACTGGCTGTGTTGGGGGCATCTAGTGCTCACAGTATGTTCAGAAGGTATTTGAAGGCAGGGGGATCAACGGGTGCCCAGACAGGCAGCTGCGCTGTGTGATTGCAGGCAGTGTGTGTACGGAGAACCAAGGTAAAGCGGTTCTGCAGAGATTAGCTTAGCTATTGTTGCTGGGATACCCATGGAAAATGTAACAGCTTTAGTGACTCATCATTTCTGTGAAGACCAGAATCTGCCTTGGCCATGTTCAGATGTCTAATTGGTGCATGAGGACTTCATACCTAGAGCAATTCAGTGTATTTATTTCCCAAACGGATAACTGCAGATATGTGGAACCTGTAAAAACAGCTGGAAGGCACACAGGGGTGAGGCAGCATAGTGCTGAAAGGCTAAAAAGCTTGTGGTTACAGGGAAATAAGCTGATTGAAGGGCCTCCCCTGGATAGACTCCGTGGGGAGAGCTCAAGAGTGGGTATTAAAGCTGCCTGCCCATGAGATGAAACTTACAGCTAGTCCCTGGGATGGAGGAAGCAGCAACTCTTAACTGTTGATGAGGGCCAGCATGTTGCCTTCACTGCACTAAAGCAAACACTTTCTAAAATGATGGTCAACGTTAAGTTACAAGTCCTTGTCTGTTGACTTCAGAGGATGCCACATGTGCTAAGGACCTTCCAGCATAAGAGCTGAGAATCATGATCTGGAGAAAATAGTCCAAGGTTTGGAGCTTTATTGCAAGAGATTTTTGCAGAGGAGAGAGTCTGGGTTTCCAAGGGCTGCTATAAAGACAGAGGGTCAAGCTGTAACTTGTGGGACAGTGATTTTCTGAACACGCTTCAGTCCTTCCCAAGCACTTCAAGGTCTGAGAACTAGACACTTGACCCCTCTTTGCTGCAGAGAGCTGAGGGTGAGAGCTTGTGAAACAGAAATCCCTTGTAACAAGCAGTCTGCTAACTGCATTTGCAGGGCTACTACAAAAGGACCCTGGATTATCCTCTGATTCGGGAATGGAAGAGGACAGGTTGTTTTGCTGTCCCAATGATTCATTCCACGTTCCTCATAGACCTGAGGAAAGAGGCCTCCACCAGGCTGATGTTCTACCCGCCCCACCAGGACTACACCTGGAGCTTTGATGATATCATTGTCTTTGCCTTCTCCAGCCGCCAAGCAGGTATGTCCACTGCCTTCCCCAGGGGGGATTCTCCAGCAGGGATGAGCAGATCTTTGAGTTCACAGCTCAGAGGCCTTGCATGAACTTCAGCCCTGAGTTTATGCTGCCCCCTTTCCTTTTTCTAGTCCAGGCAGGGGTAACCAGCAGCAAGCCAATAACTGGTAGTGTAGTTTTGAATTGCAGATGGCTTTAAAGGGCTTAGGAGCTATTCTTGGGGGAAGGGTTTCATAGAAGAAATGTCTGGTACTGTTCATCTACCTTGAATCTGTACCAAGACAAGACAACTGTGAACACAGGTGATCACTGTGCAGGTGAAGGGCATATTGGAGCCTGTCGGGAATGCATCTAACATCATTGCCACTTACAGGAGACTGTTAAGATGGGCAAGAAACTATTTTTAGGTTGGTAGCCTCATGTAGAGCAAAAAACAAGTTGCTTACATAGCACTGGTGAGGCCTTGGTTCATAGCACTCAGCAAATGTCTGAAAGATCTTTTTGAAGACAATCACTGTAACTTAGAGATGACTGATGCAGAGTCTGGCTGGACAGGCTGTGCTGAGAGGGAGTCTCTGCCAGGCCAGGGTGCATTAGGGCTGGTGTGTGAGGGGTAAAATCGCCTCATACTTGACATTGCAGCGTGTGTGCTGTCGGTGAGCTGGGCAGGCACGGCCCTTGGGGCACAGCAGGGGGAAGTGTGTAGTGTTCAGGCTGATACGAGGATCACCGTGGGCTATGGGGTGGGAGGATTTCAATTAGACTGGCAGTAGAGAAGTCATGGTCTTTCGGGGCTAAATGACACACATGTCACAAATGTCACAAAAAATGACAAATAGAAAAGTTATTTGTGAGTCCTGTGTGATGTGCAGCTCCTGTGATGTATTGGCCTCTTTTCAGTGGTGGCTACTGATAGAACTAAAGGGAATGGCCAGAAACTAAAACATCCAAAGTTGCACAGAAACTTAAGGAAAAATTTCTTAACAGTGAGGGTGACAGAGCACTGGAACGGGCTGCCCAGAGAGGTTGTGGAGTCTCC
>JAWLRI010000980.1:494322-514315 GCA_034781795.1 Crypturellus tataupa
CTGTGTGTGCAGGGGGGTTGGACTAGATGACCTCTAGAGGTCCCTTCCAACCTTAGGCATTCTATGATTCTGTGATTTGCCCTTTGCAAAAGAGGCAAAGTCAAGGTGGGAAAGAACAGGGACAGAGAAGTGGAAAGAAACCAAAACGCAGTGGTGTAGCTCAGCCCCTGGAGAAGATGGGCTGAGCAGGCGGCCTTTCCCATCTCCAGACCAGCAGGGCAGCCCCCAGCTGTTTGCAGCTTTACTTTTAGTGATCTTCCTGGTTTGGAGCTCCTGGCAACACAGCAAAAGACAGTGCTACCCTGGCAGACTAAGCAGTTTTTTTTTTAAAGTAAACTAAAGCAGAGTGAGAGGACGTAAAGTGAGAAAGGCAAATCAGAGTCAGAGGAGAGGTAGCCAGAGCTGAAATTACAGCCCTGAGGAGGCAGAGGAAGGTGGAGGAGATGAGATGTGAACTTGCAGAGCCTTTAGGGCCTGAGTGAATTTCAGAGTCAGAATGTCAGTATGTTGGCTCCAGATGAGAACAGAAGTGGGAATTTGGGTAGCACAGCAAGTTCCTTCAAGTCTACCTGACCTGCTCGTTCCTTACTGACAGCTCTCCCAGGGACGTAGCACCCAGCAAGTGCTGCATTGCACTGCATTAAGTCTAGCGGTTTAAGAAGTATTTCAGGGATTTGAATCCGTCCTTTTTTTTCCCCATGTATCCCAGCACTCTAGTTTTCTCTAGTGCTGGCCATGACATGAACAGCTTTGTTTCAGCACTCCAGCCCATTGGACTTGTGTCCTGTTTTGTCATCTCCACAAAGTGCATCCCCACAGAGCTTTCCCATTTTAAGGTGGCTTTTAGGAAGGAATCAGAAGGAACAGAAGTATTGGCGTGAATGTGCAAGGATTAAGTGTGTTTAAGCCAGCAGAAGATAAGAAGAGAGATCGGTGAGCCAGATAAGATTAGTTGATTAGATCAGTGCCAAATCCATTAATGTCAGCAGGTAGTATTTTTTATTCTGTCATTTACCTTAATTACAGCTGACAGCTGAATGTGGTTTGGCAAGCAGTGTAGCCAACAATTTACTTGCAGAACTTAAAATGGCAGAAAAAACAGAGTCATTAACACAGACAATTCTGTCCTGCTAAAAATACCAGGGATTAGGGGGACTAATGCATGAAAGCACTGGCATGCCAGGTAATGTCTGCTTTCCTTTCCTTTACTTTGGTTTCTTTTTTTCTTTTTTTTTTTCCTGAGAGGAGGAGGTGGTTGAGCTTGTTTCTGAATGAGAGAAAGAGAGAGAGAAAGAGAGAAAAAGAAAGAAAGAAAGAAAAAGAAAGAGAAAGAAAAGGAAAAAGAAAGCTTGACAGGGTTTTGGAGTTTTTTTTTTTTAATTGACGTTGTGAGTTTTACAGGTTGTAGCAGCTTTCAGATTGCAGCTAATGAACCAACTGCTTTTCAATGAAAACAAGTTTTCTTCCTCAGCTTCCCTGGAAGTGGTTTCTGAACCTACTATGTTATGTGACACCAGGCCCAGTGCTAATCCTGCTTTTGCAAATAACAAGAGCAAATTCTTGGCCAGTCCAGTGGCTGCTGATCACAAGTTGCTGGGATATCCCCAAAGAGTGACCTGAGCAGTGAGCTGGTCTCCCCTGGCACACGGATCAAAGAGGCTTTGTGGTTCATGCCATTGCACTCTTCTCCTTTGCACCTTCAGATGTAGCTCCTTGAGCAAACGTTTTGCAAAAGCCTTTGAGCAGAAGGAAGTCATGTTATCGCTTCTACTTGAGAGCCTCTTTTCTCATTGCTAGTATCTCTATAGGATTCGTTCCCAGGGCGCTACAAAAACTAGTCCTGCAGAGGAAAGGAACCCATCTGGTAGTAGACATAGTGCTTCCAAAATAGATATCATTACATATTCCTCAGAGTTCTCTCAACAACACAGGTGAAAATATCTTGTCTTCATTTTCCAGCTTAAGTGAGCAGAAGCAGGTAGATGCTTGACTGCAAAGTTGGAGTGAATGCCTTGCTAGGCTGCTAACTTGTAGCTATATTAATGCCCTGGGTTTTTGTAACACTCTCCTGCAAGAGCCCTGGAGAGCCAAGCTGCCTGGGCCCATGTTTGGCCAACCATGTGCTGTTGAGACCTGCAGATCAGACTTGGCTCTTCCAGCCCGGTCAAATCATTCCGTATTTATCCCTACATGGCAGAGGAGCCCTGGCAGGGCTCAGGCAAAAGCCTCCTTCACCTCTGGCCATACTTGGTTTGTTTGAATTTTTTCATTGCTCCAGGCTGGCTCACTCAGAGAGATAAAATCTGTGATGATCATTCCCTGCTTTGGGGCTGGGTTTCTGGATCAGGTCAGCGGAGGTGCCAGGTGTGAGCAGTGCAGGTGGGATTTTGAGGACTGGGGATTTCTGTGATTGTTTTCGTTATCTGCACCGCTCCTACTATGTGCGCCAGGTCTGCTTTTGGTAAAGGCTATTTCTGCCCTCTGCTGTGGGATTGTTTTTATAGCATGAAATTTCAGAAAGCAAAGGCTGAAAAAGCCCCTTTCTCTGGATGAAGAGGTGTGCCTTTCCTAGGCAAAAAGTGTTTGCAGTTAGAAAATACCTGCTTTTAGGAAGCAATTGGAAAGTGGTTTTACAGAACAGACCAGGTGCTGCCAGCCAGATAAAATAGAAAATGGCACTCTGGTGTTTTCAAAGTGCTTGCTTACGAGTGAGCTCCTGGTATAAGTTGGATTGTGGTTGTGTAGCAGCAAAACATTAAAAAATTCCCTGCTATGAAACCTCACGTCTGGTTCTGGTTGATCTCTAGGGATTCAGATGTTCGTCTGTAACCGTGAGCACTATGGTTTCCTTCCTATGCCACTGAAATCACACCAGACCCTGCAGGAGGAGACCGAGAACTTTGTGCACACGCTGATCGAGGCCATGAGTAAGTGTCTGTTTCTGCTGCAGTGGAGCACCCTTCCTGGTGTCTGTAGAGCTCTCTCCTGCCAGCAGCCCAGCTTGTTTCCCATGGGGTGCTTTACAACCTGACCTGACTGGTGTCATGCTGTTTTGGTATGCAGGTTTTTTATTTTCCACCATTTTTTTTTGCTGGGAGTGTAATCACCTCAGTGACAGATCAACTTGATCCAAAAGCTCCTCAGCTTCTCCAAATGAAACTCAAAAAAGCAGCTGTGGTGTGTAAAGGATGCTGTAGAACCTCATCTTTATCATGGCTGCTGGCTTCTGCTTCACTGCATTGAGGCTTTCTGGCACCTCTGCTACTGCACTGGCATCACATACCAGCCCAGTAATGAAAACACGTGTGGATATGTTATTTTAATGGAAGATGCGTTTGTTAAAGTGATACTGGGATCTCTCGTTTCTTTCAGTTGATCGTCCTCCTGTTGAACCCTCTCAGTATGTCTCTGTTCCCTCAAAGCACCCTGACAAGATGGGATTTGATGAAGTAAGACATCTCTTTTGCTATTATTATCTATCTTCCATCACCTAGAGGAGATGGGTTCCCCCTGCAGTTGAGCTTTGAGTATTGGATCTTTTTGCACAGTTAGCTGTTCCCCAACAGTGCATCATTGGGACTGGAACTTTTTGCAGGGAGAAAATACCCACTTTTATTTAGGGAGAACTTCTGCTGAGCTCCGGGGTGTGGGAGGACTCAGGAAACACTCCTTCCCTTCTGGCATTTGCTTGGGACATGAGGCCAGTCAGGTGTGTGAGTGCTTTGCGCTCTGTCCTGCTGCAAGAGCTCTGGTCAGGAGTGCTGGCTTGTGTACGAGGGCAGCGTCCAGCAAAGCTCTGCATTTTTGCCCACTGATGGTATTGATGGTTGATCCAGCCTTGGGGGATGGCAGAGCTCAGGTTGACTTGTGCTTTCCTCCAAACCTGACTCTATCGGATGACTTAGCAGTCCTTCCATTCTGCAGCAAGCACTGCGAGAGCTGCTGGAGAGCCGCTCGGGAGCCAGGAGCGAAGCCGGGCTGCAGCCCGAGGCGCCGTGTCCATGCGCGGCGTCCGCGCTGCCGCGGCCCCCTCCTTCCGCCTGCTGGCCTTGTTTTCCTGTTATTGCCTTAAGTGAAAGTGAGCTGGGAAGATGGTTGTTGGCACTGGTAGTGTTCCAAGGCCCTGTAGAAATTCTGCCTCGTGTTGTGGAGAGCAGGCGTTGGGTATGAGCCTGTAGAGGGATGTGCTCTGCTCCAGCGTCTGCTCACAGTGCTGATGTTCCCGCTGCCGGGTGGCGGTGACAGAGGGAATTATGGCAACGAGGGAACTTCGTTTCCTTGGCATATTCTGCTGTTTCTTTTATAGCTTCTTTGCTTATATAGCAAAGTCTGAACCTGCTTTGGCTGGTGTGTCTGTGTTTAGAAAACAGCTGGTGTGGGTTTTTTTCCATGTTGTCTTTTGTGGCTGCGTTTTATTTATCCAATATATTATTTTTTCATTTATATTGAGCTGGAATTTCATCCTCTCCTGACTGGGATGAGGTTTTGCTCCAGGGGCTACAAGGCTGCACTTGTGCCTGTTTTTCTGGGATTGAAAGCTGATCCCTGGCCCCATGCGCTTTACCTGGAGGGAGGGTCTTGGCCCTCCAGCCAAGGCATCTGCCTTCTCAGGACCCCGACCTCCCTGCTCGAGGCCTGGGCTCTGTGCTCGGCCTTTTACTCCGGCAGGGGTAGCAGTAGATTTTCAGCACCTGCAGTAACTACAAAAATGCTCTCCTCTTACTATGTCCTTATAGTCAGGTGTTGGCTTTCAACTCAAAATCAGTCCCATTTTTTTGACAAATTCTAAATAATCTGTAATGAGAACACACACGATATTTTAATAAGATCTGCACTTTCTATGGGCCTGCTGGTGAAAGCTGGATCAGGACCCCTTTCTCTCCCTCATTCCCAGAGCAGAAGGGTGATGTGTTTTTCTTCAACACAGATTTTCATGATCAACTTGAAGCGTCGGAAAGATAGGCGGGATCGGATGCTGCGGACTCTCTATGAACAGGAGATTGCAGTGAAGATAGTGGAGGCTGTGGATGGAAAGTGAGTTTCAGTGGGGGTTGTTAACCTTTCCCAAGAGTGGGTTGTGCTCAGCTGTACCAACTCTGAAGACACCCTGACTTGGTTTCTGTTGCGGAGGAGTGCGCTGAGGGGAGAAGTGTCTATATCTGCTTTATTTTCCCTTGTAGCGCAGTGAGGCGGTTTTGTTCCATTTCTTTTCCTTTTCTTTTGAAATTATGAGATATCCATTGACATTGCAGCTCAAGTTAAGATGAAAATCTAGTTAAAATCATACTGATTTCTGTGAACATTAACACCTGCACCCAGTTAAAAGGGATCAGCAGTGAAAGCATTTGGGAGCAATTATCTCCATCCAAAGGCTCTGCTGCTGTTGAGTTACAGTGTTAACCCTGATACAGACCCTTCTCGAGTGTATCCTGCTCTGAGGTGGTTAAGACTCTTCTATAGTGAGGAATAAAAGACACAACAATTCAGGTCTGAGAGTTGCAAAGAGGCCTGAAGGAGTTAGAAACACAAATAACATCTAATGGTCTCCTTTAAAAGTTGGATACCTGTGATGACCCCTTAGAAAAAAGCTCTGAGCCCAGCAGCTGAGAGGCTGGTGGTGTCACAAGAAGTTGTTAGCAGAGCTAAGCATGTGATTTGCCTGTGTTCGTACCATGCGCTGTTGTTAGGTTGCTCTGATCCAGTGTATTAGAAAGAGCAAAAAAAGTGTGGGAATTTCCTGAGATGTCTTTTCTCTGAAAGCCGTCAGCATTTTTGCCTCTGCATCTGACTTGAAATATGCCTTTTTTAACGGAGTGTTGTTCTCTGCCTCTCAGAGCACTGAACACGAGTCAGCTGAAAGCTCTCAGCATTGAGATGCTGCCTGGCTACCGGGACCCCTATTCCTCCAGGCCACTCACCAGGGGGGAGATCGGCTGCTTCCTCAGTCACTATTACATCTGGAAGGAGGTAAGGAGTTTGTGGGCACCGCGGTCCTGTAAGAGCATCAAACACAGGAAGGTTCTCAGAAGTGTTATGCTTAACTGTTTCCCTTGTTTGTAGGGGAGCCAATTGTAATGTTTTTCTTGAGTGCAATGTTCAGCTTTTTCTTCTCTATTTTTTGTTTGAAAACAGCTTTGAATGATCTCATTAAAATATTTACGACTACTTTTGCAAAAACCATCTGATAACCCGCTCAAGAGTTTTCTAGCTATGGATGTGTTATAGTAGATGGCATTTGGTGCCCCACTAGTTTCTCGGTGCAGAGAGTGGCCTACATGGGCCACTGCTCTCACTTTTGAACTCTCTTGTTTCAGGTGGTGAATAGAGAACTGGAGAAGACACTTGTTATTGAGGATGATGTTCGCTTTGAGCACCAGTTTAAAAGGAAGCTCATGAAGCTGATGGATGACATTGAACAAGCCCAGCTAGACTGGGAGCTTATGTAAGTAACTGTGTCTCCTTGGCCACCCAGGAACTCCTGAGTTCAGCAGTACCTGTTATGTCAGGATAGAGATGGAGGGTTAATGCTGGAGTGCAAGGAAAGGTGGCAGAGACTCCTTAGTAGGCTCTACTTCTCAGGACAAATGGAATGACAAAGCTGTAAGCGGTACCTACTGGGTTTTGGAGGAGAGCCTGTGCGGGCAGTGTTGCTTGATCTTGGTAGTGTCCAGCGATGCTGCTGTGACCCAGGCACTGACAGAGCCCAGCACTGAGGCTTGGCCCGTGGCATCTTAGCTCCCACACGACGTTCCACTGCTGTACACTGCCCACGGGTCTAAGAGCTGCGTGTCCCAGTGTGGTACAGGACAGAAATCTGAGAGCTGGGGCATGGGTTACTGCTTGGCTTGAACCCTTTGCCCTTCTGCTGGTTGAAACCATCTTGTGGTCCTAGTTACTGCAGTTTCGCTTTGGTTCCAATTTCCGTGGTCTTTTCACCCTTTCAGCTACATTGGCCGGAAAAGGATGCAGGTGCAGCAACCTGAGAAGGCAGTTCCCAATGTCATGAACCTGGTGGAGGCTGATTACTCTTACTGGACCTTGGGGTATGCGATCTCTTTCCAAGGAGCTCAGAAACTCATCAGAGCTGAGCCTTTCGGCAAGATGCTGCCTGTAGATGAATTTCTGCCAGTCATGTACAACAAGCACCCTGTGTAAGTAGAATGTCTTTGTTGCTCGGGTTGGCACAAGCGAGATCTTCACTGGGATGATGTTGGTGTGCTCGCTTTTGTGGCTCGCCTGGAGAGGGAAACAGCTGCTCCTTGGTTGACTGCAGGCAAGAGGCCTGCTCAGGGTTGTCCTGCCTCGCCGGCATAGGGCTTGTGAGTGGGTTTGGAGACATCTGGCTGTTTGTGGATAACAGAAGCTCTGGTCTGTGATGCTGTGTGTGGTTGTGGCTGTAATGCACATGATTATGGATTTACAGGGTCAGATCTGCTTTAGAGCCGTCTCCTCACTTAGGTCACATAGCCTACCTGCGTTTATTCGGTGGACTAGTTCATAAACCAGAGGAAAAACAGTGACACGGGTAAGCAGTCACTCTGTTATTGATAGTTTTTCTCCCCTCTTTAGAGCGAAGTACATGGAGTACTACGAGTCCAGAGACTTGAAAGCCTTTTCAGCAGAACCGTTGCTTGTGTATCCCACCCACTACACAGGGCAGCCGGGCTACCTCAGTGACACAGAGACCTCGACAATCTGGGATAACGAGACTGTGTCAACTGACTGGGACAGAACGCACTCCTGGAAATCCCGGCAGCAGGGCAAGATCCACAGCGATGCCCAGAACAAGGATGCCCTTCCTCCCCAGTCATCTCTCAATGCACCGTCCTCCAGGGATGAGCTATGACTGCCCCTTGCCTGGGACTCCAGCAGCAGCTGAAGCTGCCTCACACGTTAGCTGATACCCCTAGAAGCTTGTAGAGTTGTTCACGTGGGCTCCCTCCTCTTGAAAGGCAAAGCAGGGTGCCTGGACCCACCTGGGCTGTGACTAACCAGGTGCTTTTCCAGGAGCGGAGAGAGCTGGAGGAGGAGAAACAAATGTTCCAGACTGGCAGAAGAAAAGGGGAGAGGTCTGAACAAAGGCTCTTCAAAGTTTTTGTTTAAGAAAACAAAACAAAACTGACGTCTTTCTACAGTTCCTTTTGTAGAATACTGTATTTATAAAGATTAATATATAGAGGAACTCTGAGGTGTGCAAGAATTGATACCTTTCTGGGTAGCTGACAGTGGCTGCTGTGTAACTGTTACTCGTTGTAGGTTTATAGGGTTTTATAATTCCATTTACCAAGAGAAACTGCAGGCAAGTGCAGGTCATTTGGTTTCCTTTTTTGAAAGGATCCCTGTCAAAATCAAAATGGTTTCCAAAAACGTTCAATGCACTGGAGCAGCGCTCCTCTCCTTTGTTACGGTGCTGTGGAGAACTGTTTCTGGCATTCCCTCCATAAATCTCACAAGCTCCTAGAGTGCCTAACAGGTCCGCTAATCCAGAAGTGATATCTTGGCGTAGCCAAAATCTTGAAAACTAACAAGAGAGAAGGGCAGTCACTGATTTGTTTTGTGTTGCCTTCAGGCAGGGCGGAGAGGCTGAGCTGGTCCTTGTCTGTCCTGCTTCCTTCTGCCTCAGGTTGTTCCTCGGAAGAGCAAAGCAAGACAGTCTTTTCCCAGGCTGGTTTAGTTAAGCCACAAAAATCAGGTGTAGGGCTTCCAGGACCTTTCATTTTTTACAAGTTTGGTTACGAACTGCTTGACTTTATTCTTGTAAAAACAAAATCTGTAATGTAACTAGTGTCAGCGGTTCTCAGCAGCCTCAGAATTGTATGTTTTAGGACGGAAAGGCAACTTGTCTTTTGATATTTTTTTTCGATGTGAGGAACAAACTTGTCTGTTTGTGGATGAGTTCCGATGTCTTTGTTATCGGGTAACATGTCAGCAGAATGTGCTGTGTATTTGTTAGAAGTGGTTTCCCAGGGGCTCCGTGACCAGGGACTCCACTGCTTAGGTCTAGCTGGCACAGACCTCAAGGCAGCGGCCGCAGAGCGGAGCGGGGATGACCCTCTGGCCCAGCCATCTGAAGAGACTGGTGCCTGCTGGCTGCTCTGCGCAGGTGGGTGTGCGTGGAGTTGTGTTTTTTACGTGTTTGCGGGTGTTTGTTTTTAATAATTGCTGATCAGTGTTGTGCTTTCGGCTAAAGAAGTCATGTTGTTATAATCTGTCAGCGGGTCTGATAATACATAGAACCTGGTGCAAGCTGAGCACTGTGTGGCCTTTTCATTGCCTGGGAGCAGGTCGTGGTGGGAAAGGCCAGCTCTGCGTCTGGCACCTCAGCACTGCTGGAGAAACAAGGACTTTTGGAAAGAGATGTGCACATCTGAGGACTGGAGCCTGCCCTGGCTCTGGAATTACTGAGATGGCCGAATGAAGGAAGTCAGGAGTTTCATCAGGTCTATCAGCCACCGCAGGGCTGCCGGCCGCATGTCCGTCCTGTAGCCACCGCCTGGAAGCTGCTCCCGCTCCCCGGGACGGGCGCACGGAGCCTAGTCCCACGTGGGCGGGCCGTCCCCTCGCCGCTCTCCCGCCTCCGCCGCGCAGCTCTGCCCTCTCTGGCTGCAGGAGCCACCCTCTTGGCAGCACTGCTGGCCGCGGCGATGCTGGACATTGGTAAGAAGCTTGATGGGGCCTTGGGAAACAGGAGATCGAGGCCTGCTGAGAGCCCAGCGATGCTGCCTGAAAACTACCCCGTCAGGTGGGATGGTTTGGATGGTCAGGGAGGCTCTGTTTTACTTACACTGCACTACCAGTTTGTTAAAATAACTGTTCTTTTTTTCCTTTACTTTTTATTTTTCTTTTTAAAATCGACTTTGGAAATACGGGATGCAGTTTGATTTGTCATCCTGAAAACTTTGCCAAATGATACGATAATACAGTTTACGATAATGCTGTCACTATTAACAAATGGTGTAAAACTGCAACTGTACACGATGCTGAAGGGTCAAGAGTGCTGAAGTAGCACTGTAGCAAAGAGGTTTAAGAAATGCTGCATTTCAGGTTCTGCAAACGTCAAGTTACAGGAGCTGGAAGAAATTGGGCTACAGTTAAGACACTAGAAGTAATGACCTGGAAGAGAGTAACAGAGCTCAAAATGAAGAGGAGGTATGAGGTTATAAAACCCAAGAGGTAGTAATGAGAAGACCTAAGAGAAGAAAATAGACTAACTTCAGGCAAACATTTGTGAAAAAAATTTATATTATACTGATTGTATAATGATTACAGGTAAGCAATAAGAAAACTTTTTTTGTATATAACCTTTTTGGAGGGTGGGTCACCTTAAAAATGAAGATTGTCAGGAAGCTAATTCAATATTTCACCCGACAGTGCATATCCTTGCTTTACAGAAGCCTGAACAGACATCACTGCCTTCAGTGAGCCACACAGGGAGCTGAACTCCTCCTCCTGACTTGGGGCTGATTTCAAGGCTCAGTTACAACCTTGATGTCTTTACCCTCTCACCAAAACTACACTTTGTGTTTTTAAACTGTTCAGAGTCTAGAGTGCATGGTGCTATTTGTAAATGGCGGTGATGCATTTTTAAATAATAATGTAAAAACATAGTACGACCAAACTTTTTTTGCGTCATGAGTTTATCACTGACTATATGTTAACATAATCTGAGCCCAGCTTTAAAATTTACTGCTATAGACCTGATAAAAATGCCCCAGACATGGATAAAATTCAGTATTTAAGTTTATTTTAACTAATACTAATATATTCCAAGACAGTCTGTTCAGTAAGGGTTGTTTACAATCCACTGTCTCATTTATGGCTTTTTAAAATAGAACCCCCCTGTCCTTACAAGGAAGCCTGTATTCTGGTAAGAGACGTAGAAATACGTTATTTAAAGTTTCACAGAGAACATATGATTAAATTTTTTATTCCATCTGAAAGGATGTACCATTCATTTAATAATGTATACAAAGAGCAAGGGAGGTGTTTGGAAGTTATGCATAATAATGCTACAAGTATATAAAAATATCTGGTGGTTTTGGGCAATACAGTAAACCTGGCTGTCTCCTCCTAATACCCACTTTTAAAACAAAAGGTAATGTAGTTGCTTCTCATGGAATGAAAATGTGTATTAATGCAAGCAAAAGTTTTGCTCCTGAAGAGTGATTGCACATTATAAAGAGGTACATCAGTCATTTTGGAGTATATGCAAAATGCATCTACTTCTGTTCAATAGGTTAGCAAAGCATAAAGAAAACCACAATGCAGTGGCATTAAAACAAGAACAAAATCCAGACAAGTAGTGTTTGAGTTTGCCTTGTTCATTACCAAATCATGACATTCATCCAAAAGTAAGTGCAGTCCATTCTTTTAATGTTCTTTGGAAAAAAATCCAAAATATGCATTTTCCTGGCTTTGAACAAGTGCAAAAAAAAAGTTGCCAGCTGTGTGAAAGCAATCCACACGATTGTAGTTTTTTCTTTTGTCTCCAGAGATGAGTGTTCTGGGACACACTCACCTGCTTTTCCATGAATTGAGGTGCCTCCTGGAGGCAGCAACCGCTAGTGGCTCTCAGCTCACCCTCACCTTGTGCAGTGCCCTCGTCTGTGGCAGGCTGGCTGAGATCTCCTTGGTTTAGGCAGAGTTTTATTGTGACTTTTCTTCTCTGGTTTTATAAAAAATAAATTTAGATGTTCTGTATAATACTGGCACAAAAGAGAATGTGTTCTCACAAGAAGAGTTGGCTTAGGCGGCATTCTTAAGACAACCGGTCCTGTTTTCCCCTGTAAATGGGGCTCTAACCTTCCTAGGCTAATGTGCAAAAGAAAAAATTCCTAGTCCAGACTGTCCCATGAATCCATGTCTGTCTGTATCTCCACAGTCAGGGGAGGAGAGAGACACCTCTGGCTTTGCATTTAAGTCTCAAACATTTTCAAAGTTGAATACTGACACATTCATTTGCTGTGACTCTGTAATACTGGATGGTAGCAAAAGTATTTTCTCAATCAGTTCACCTGTGTGTGCACTTCTCCCCTTCAAAGCGTAATTTTGCTGTGCCTGTTACTCCAGCACCCCCGTTTGGCAGTTCTGGGAAGTGTTAGACTCGAGCGGCTCCTCATTTTCACCTGCTCGTCAACTAGCGCTTTTTTCCGCAGGATGAAATCGAAATTCACCTGGCTGTTCATGGCATAGAACACGTTCGCACTGTCCGGGATCACCAGCTCTGCGAAAGAGGGAACAGAAGCAGAGATAGCCATAAGAATTTACAGGTTTGCATAGAGCAGAATTAAAGCAAGGAAAAAAACAGGCAACTGATGAACAGACTGAGAATACGTAGCCAGGCAGACGAGCACTAGGCCCCGGCATGAATTATAAGCAATGGTTTCTTATCCTTCCTTAGTTAAAAGAATTGCTATTAGACCCCGGAGCTCACTGTCAGGTTACAGAGATAAGCACTGAAGAGCAGAGCGCCACCCAGTCGCAGCTGGCCCTGCAGTCCGGCTTCAGCTCCGCTGAGCCTGCCTTTATCCGGGCCAAGGGAGCAGCTTCCGTGCCAGACTAGCCCAGGATCGCGTCACTCGAGACTGCCGTAAGTCCACAAGAGTTTCATTAATGCCGCAGTGTCACTTACTGACCAGAGTGTTCAATGTACCCCCTTGCTTGTTTCAAGCTTGTTAAACTTGAGCAGGAACTTGCAGAAGTCTGTGTCGCACGGCATGTGCTGGCCCCTTTCCCTTTCATGTTGTGCCTCTAAAGCAGCTGGCAACCATGGGCAGTTGTTCCACAAGTACAAGTCTTCAAGTTTTTAAAGCAGCAGCAAAGCTCTGCATCCTTACCTTTGTCCTCAGAGATAACTTGTACAAGCTCGTATTCCTCAGCGGCGTCAGATTCGAGGTTGTGCTTTGACATAGCTCTCTGGATGACAGCAGGAGTTTTGTCTTGGCTAGTTAGCTTGAAAGACAAATTTGCCATGAGAGATTCTGCTTATTCACTTTATATAATAATTATGATTCAATAACTAGTAACAGTTTACTTACAGCTCACCACTGGGTTTTGGAAAAGAGTTCAGAGAACTGAGGAATTATGCTAGGTCAGTAATGAAATAATACAGACGGCTCGACACCAGATCACGGTATCTGTGACATTTTTTGTTTTTTAATTCAAGATGACAGATACTGAGCTACTGGAGACACAGTAAATCACACAGTGTCTGCTCCTCTGAGCAAACACTTCAGAGACATGAGATGTTCCTCCCAATAGCCATAAACTTCCATATAACTACCTCTCCCATCTGTGGTTTGTGGACATCAATTAAACTGGAGTCTCATGTACTAAATGTCTTTGACATCTTGCAAAGACTCTTGGCCTTGCAACTTAGTTTACTGTCTGCCACGAAGTGCTGTCCGTCTGGAGCAGACACAGGGATCTCTCCAGAGCCTAATGAAACAAAAAGGAAGATCTGTCTCGCCAGTGGCAGGGTTTATTAGTTCCCCTGCAGGGACTTCTCTTCATGATTAGTGACCGAGTGTCTTTAAAATCATAAAATTACTGCCTGTGCTAAGACGTACGCAGGGTTTGTTGTCTCCTGCCCGCCTGCCACCTCCAGGCCCTAGCGGGGCTGGGACGTGGGTGCCGTGGCCGAGGGCTGGGCAGGTGGCCGGCCACAGGCAGTGACGCGAGCGCCGCAGCAGCGGCCCCGGCGACGTGCTGCCCAGCACCTACCATGATGCTCTTGTACATGTTGCCGTTGTTGTCTTCTACACTGATTCGGATGATGCACGTGTCCTCGTTCTGCTGGTTGTAAACGGGAGGCAGCACCGCTGAGGTAATGGATGTCACGGAGACAGAGCGCTTGTGGATCTTGGGATTGGAGGACACGAAGGGTGGGGATGAGATTACGTTGGTTAAGGATGACACCCCTGAGGAAGATGTGTCCATGGAATGGATGGATGAGCAGGAGGAGGAGGATTCGGAGAGCTACGTAACAGAAGGGGAAAAAACAAAAACAAAAAAAAAAAAAGTCATAAACTTGATGTTTTTATTTTTGGTCATTCTGGAGAAAGAATGTGAAGAAGCAAGAGGCACATATAAAACCTCAGTTATCTGTACTTTGCCCAGGAGGTTGGCAGTGCTGTTCTTTGCCTCTACAAAAAATGAACTTAATTTAATAATTTCATCGTCTTAATTAAAATTTACTTTCAATTCTGTGTGCTTGACACTGCTGCTTGTTGGTGCCCATCTCCTGCAGCTCATACAGAAACAGGCCAGGAGATGGCAGCACATGCAGCACACAAAGTGGAGTTGTGGGCTTCCAACTGAGAGCTGAGAATAATTTAGAAAGCAAGAGCGCCCAGCAGACCCCTTCTGGCAACTGCCTCCTTCCCTTCCCCTGCTGCTCTGGCTCTTGTCGTTCTCATCATCTGCCTGTTCAAAAACTGCTGGGCGAGCGTCCCTTGCCAGCTTGCTCACTGAGAGCACTCCAACAACTCTACTACCTGAGCAATCTAAACAGTTCAATGACGTAAGTGCCAGTATCTGGAGCCGTGCACTTCATCTGGGTTTAAGAACATTTAGTGCCATTTAATTTTAAAAGCTCACAAGCTAACACGCAATCTAGCACTTCTCAGCAAAGGATCCCTCAGAAGCCTTGCACCAACCCAGACCTGCCTGTAGAAGACACCTCGCTGCGGATCCCCCGCCAGATCCCTTCTACGGGTCTCCTGCCGGCAGCAGAGCCTGGCACGGCTGCCCCATCACCCGCAGCGTCACCCTGGTGCTCCTTCTCCTGGGGACATCCCAACCTGGCAGAGTGCTGGCTTTGCCATCGCAGCCAGAAAAGGGTTCTAGCAGCACGCCGATCAAGTGTCTTAAGACACTTCCTGCACATGCCAAGATGCTTAGGGACTGAGAGAAAAACCTTTTGCTCTTACAGAGCCTCATCCAAAATCAAAAACCACATCAGATGCCACAAGAAAATGGAATGAAAACTAATTTGCCCTATATCTTGGCAAGAAAAAAAGGGATCATGTGAAAAGCGTGACTAGATTGCTTCCCTATTTGTACATTTATTTTTAGAGACTCCATTCCACTAAAAGCAATGCTCCAGTCAAGACTGGTATCACTGGTCTCTCACAGGGTGTTTGTGCTGGGAACAAGGCCCCTAGACTGTACCTTTTTCTGCGGCTCATCGGGAGTGTCGATGGGAGTGATGCAGACCTCTTCAGATTCAGAGTGATTAGACTCGCACGACGAGACACTGACAGAGTCCATGCTTTCACCAGAGCTCCCACTTGGAGTGGATTTGGGCTGCTCTTTGGTGGGGGTGCTGTTGGTGATCACCTCTGATCCAAGGAACAGTCTAGTACAGAAAAGAAAGCGTCACAGCCCATAGGTGAAAGCAGAATAGGGCTGGGTTGAGAAAAGCTGTCCCTTGGCTCAAAAATCTTCTTTCTGTTTTGTTTTCTTATCTTGTGTGGCCTATTGTTTGCATTTCCTCTATAAAATTTGTTAAACACTAACACATGCAATGCCTTCTGGACCTAGCGCACACAGCAGCTACTGGGGCACAATCAGAGCTAACCTGCGAGCGGTTTGCACCGGGCTCCCTTTCCATCTTTGAGATTCTCATAGGCTTGCTTGCCAGGGAATGATTGACTTGGTGTGTTTGCAAAGCAAGGGCGGAGCTGCGAGTTAGAGGCTCCGCTGTGACTCCACCTCATGCACTCCCACACACTGCTCTCACGTCCTGGGCCCACTGACACGGCATCTCAGTGAAGTAAGTAGTGCATGAAGGGTAATGCACCATGTCCCGGGCACAGGCCTTCCAAAGGCAAATTCACCCCTACTGCAAATTCTTTCACTCGGTAAAGTTGTCCCAGTTTTCCTCTTGTTTAAATACGAGTGCACGCAATGAGGAGGTGACAAGAAAGTGTAAATTATAGACTCTTTCTCTCTCTCCAAGACTTATTTTTAAATGCAGGTCAAGTAAATTTAAAGGAGTGTCAAAGGAAACAAACTTGTATAATACACAAGGTAGAGAAACAAGGTGAATTAGCTGTTATGTCAGCAACCAGTTAATAATTTAAAACAATTTAAGACAGGTGTCACTCACCAGTTCCAGGAAGGATAATGATAGTCTCTTCTGCACTATTAATTTGCAACATATATATATAGTATACAGGAAACAATTCTTTAGATAAATACTGCGCAGTGCAAACAAAGATGATGCTATGGTAATTACAGTAGCATCATCTTTGTTTGCAGTATTTATGATTTTTTGCATATCAGCACTCAAATGCCTTAACTAAAAAGACCCTTCTTTATTTAGACCCCAACCTGAAATAGTGCTGATTTGGACTGAAGGTCTCCCAGCTGTTCTGCATAAAAATAGCCAAAAAAAAAAACCAGAAAAGCACAGCTAAGACCTTGGGGTGCTGTTAAATTCACTACTTTTCCCTCATCTTGACCATGCCACTGGTATGTGGGAAACTCTTCCTACCTCCTACCTTCTCAGATTCAAATTCCTCACCTTTAAGATTCTTTTACTTTGCCCCCTTGATCTGTGTTCTCATTCCCTGCTATTCTTCCTGGATTCCTGTGAGTCTGTTGTTTCCCTTGCCTGTGTTAGCTACATGCTATACACCTCCTGGTTGAATCTTTAAAAGTATCAGACTAAATCAGACCACGTCCTATGATTAGTTTATTTTTCTTGCTCAAAGGCAGTTAGGAAGATTACTTCTACCATTTGATGCCATTTTACTAAACTTTTATATTAAAATCTTGAAAGGAATTTTTGCATGTGTATAGTAAATTATAATTACAGGCAAAGCTTTTATCTCCATTTAGTGTGTGTCTTGCATTTAAGGAAATTTTTACACAGTACCATGCTGAATTTCCAATTCAGCACTAAAAATTGTTCCTTTTCTCAGCACCTTTAGAAGGCTTGTTTTCTCTAATCTCTTTCATCATGAGCAATCTTCATGATGATTACTTACAACAACAGAAAGGAGAGTTTCAGAGAGAAGTATGAATTTCTAGCTGACAGTGGCTCTTTAAAGTATTACAATGGCCAATATTCCTGGCCAGGTTTCTCTGCTGGTGAAGTTACTTGTTTGATTTGTTCAGGTCACAGTAGCGCACCCAATGCCGCTAGCCCCTGTGCCGTACTCACAGGCTGAGCCTCTTCACCATGCTCTTCCGAGGTTTTGGGGATGTGGTGCTGGTGTCAGCAGCTGCTTCAATCTCGCATGAAAGGCTGTAACTGCAGAACAGAGACAACTGACTTGGTTTTTAAAGACAATGCTACTAGCTAAATATTCCAGAGAGAGAAAAAAATCTGCAGTTATTCCCACTTCCACAGAAAACTTAAACGATATGAACAGGAACTTACCATGTCAAAGCAGAAACTTCAAAATAATTTTTTAAATAATTTTAAAATTATTTTGAATAAAGTGTTTAACATCTAGTGGATATTAAAAGAAGCCTTAAACAAGCTGTTTGGGTGGGGCTGGCAGTGCGGGCAGCAGCACAGAGCTCAGCAGGGGCGGCCAGCGCCCGGCTGTTGAGGAGGGAGCGCGCGGCGCTGCTCCGGCCGGCACTGAACCTGCAGGGGCCTTCGGGCCGTCTTCTGAGTGTGGCTGAGTGTGGCTGGGTACGTGGGTAGGTGAGACACAGCAGGCATCATATTTCAATCAGAAACCTATTTTCCAATGTCAAAACTACACCTTGCTAAATAGTAAAGAATGTTTTTTACGGATATTTAGAAAGCTTATGTATTTTCATTTTCCTTGACTATCAGTACATGTAAGTCCCTGTAAAAAGTTATTATAAGCTCATGGAGCTCATTCCAATAGATGTGGGATAAGAAAGACCTGTTTCACCAACTGCATCAATAGCCTTACCTCTCTTCCTCTGTTAAAAGCTGCTGTTTCCTGAACCACTGGATGAATTTTTGGTCTGCTGCCATGCAATAGCTGTTACATGCAGATTGCAAGAGCTTAATTTGGGCAATGACTTCAAATTCCTAAGAAAATATATAAGCAAATAGGAATTTTATTAGAAAACAAGATAAAGTCTAAAGGTAAAAATATTAGACAGCAGTCCACAGACAAATTAGCGGGAGCTCAGGTGCAGTTTCAAAACAGTAACTGGCTGTCTCAAAAGCCCCAAAGTATTTCAAAAAACAAAACCACTCCCTGATAAATAACAAGGTGCCAAGAGTTCTTGGTGAGTGCCAGGAACCCCCTGTACCTCTCACTCATGACAGGCACCTGTGGCATTCACTTTTGGGCCCATTTTGCTCTTCGAAGCCATCCAAAGGGGGGGACACGGAGCCCCCTCAAGACCGGGTCCCACTCATACCTGTCCATCTCCACACCTATTGATGGGGTTTGATATCAATATCAAGCCCCATCAATAGGCCCCAAAACTGCTCGTTCTCCGCAAGCCTGAGTGTTCTGTACCCTCTGCTCCCATGTTCTGTGCATAAGCATTCTCACACCACGAACAAGAAGTATTTATAGGTGCTTGACATGGGAACCTGATTTTATACTGGACTTTTTGCACTCACACTTGCATTCACCTGATGAGGATAAAACGATACCCTAGCTGGAGTGAATGGAATGTGCTGTTCTTACATAACTCCGCTTCTGTGCACACTTTGCCAGAGTAATTTTTTAAAAACTCTTAGCGTTAGAGCAGCGTATAGAATCGGCGTGCAGGAACTGATGTGAGTACTCGGGGTCCAGAGGGCAGCCTTGCTGCTGCTGTGTATGAAGCTGGCCTCATGACCGAGAAGAACTCGTGTATCTCATCATTAATACCCTGAGCCATGCAGCTGTAAATAAAAGGCAAGTTCAAGAAGTGGTTTATAGAACTGGGAATCAGTTAAAGGAAGGAAATGGCTCCGTCAAAACTAAATCAAAGTCTGCTTTGAGACTCCACAGCAGAGATTTGGCATGCTTTACTTCGGACAGATGTGACCTTCGTCCTTGGCCTCCTGCACAGCATTACTTCTTTCTTTAACCAAGAGGGATCAGGCTCAAAGGAAAGATTCACAGCATTCGTTTCTCAGTTCCAGTAACTAGGTCCCTCTTCTCTGCACCTTTTATCTACACAGCAGTTTACTACAGCAGAAGGAAGAAGCTCACAAACAGTATTTTCTGAAAAGCAGAGTTCACGTGCGGCCCAGGCTGACCCCCCTTGCACCACAGGACATGTGTGTGTAACTCTTTTCCATGAACATCAAACCGAGGAGAGGGCATGTACGTGCCACAGGGGCACGTTCATGGAACTAAGCTGCCTGCAGTTCCTCTCTACACATCTAAATCCAAGGCTCTCCCTGCACCACAC
Source organism: Crypturellus tataupa (assembly GCA_034781795.1). Lineage (NCBI taxonomy): Eukaryota > Metazoa > Chordata > Aves > Tinamiformes > Tinamidae > Crypturellus > Crypturellus tataupa. The sequence goes on from JAWLRI010000980.1 coordinate 513,673, forward strand.
TGCAGTTTGCATGAGCTCACAGCCTTTCAGAGGTCTGTTCTTTCCTCATGTTCAAATAACTTGCATTAAATTATCACAGAATCATTATGATTGGAGAAAGCCTTAAAGATCATCAAGTCCAACGATAAAATTAGCAACTGCTGTTAATTCCCAGGGAAAGTCAAAAACTTCTCCAGCCTAGTTAGAAGTCTCAGTAAATTAGGCATTGCAGAACATTTAACTTACCTTTCGCCTCTTCTCAAAATTTATGAGGCCACCCTGGTGGAAGCAAAGAAAAAGGGTCAGAAGATCACATATTTACTTGGATTTAATCACAAACAGGATGATCAACTAACAATGCTAATGTGGAACACAGGCCTGCATTGAGAAAGGACCTTTTAGTTGTTTTCAGGTATGGTAAAAGCCATAGTGTTCACATACAAGTCTCCAAAGAACATCTGTGCTCATGGCCTAAATGGCAATCTGCCCAAAAAGGAAAGCCCTATACAGGAATGTTCCTAGAAGGTGTGGCGAGATACTGAAGTTTGAAGAACGCTGCCATGAATTTCATGCAAGAAACAAATTGTAGTTTTGCCTACACTGGGACTCCAGAAGTGTTCCCACCAACTGACCAACAGCACAGGTAAATAGCAAATTGCTTTAT